>SIJG01000081.1:366082-667476 GCA_023374025.1 Heterodera schachtii | reverse complement strand
GATTTTGATCGGTGATGAATGGGGGAGGGGCAGCGAAATCGGTCCAAGGATTTAGGATTTTCGGGGGTTAGGAGGGACCCACTTAAAAAAATTTTTAAATAAATTTCACCCCTTGGAGGGAGGGGATTCGTACTTAAAGCTGCCGGTTCAGTACCATGAATCGGAAACCGCAAAAAAAAATTTTCTGTCATTTCACTGTTCTGTTCTGCATCATTTCTTTTCATTTATTGGGGGGGGGGACCCCACCATCATGAAAATTCAGCAAAAATTAAAACCCAATCAATAAAAAATGTGTAAATTTCCGGCCTCTTTTTCAGGTCACTTGGAGTGATCGCCTACATTCTGTTAGTTTTTTTTTAAAATATTTTTTTAATACATTTTTAAATTTGTTTTCCCATATTTTTTAGACTTTCGGGCCAATCGCCGTTTTTGGGCGAAACACTCGCGCACACTTATTGCAATGTGGAGCGTGGCAATTGGATGTTCTGTGAAGGTGTGTTGTGCTGCTGTACATATGGCACCTGTTAAAATGTTTAATTTTCTAAATTTCTTATAAGGATTAAAAAAAGTCTTTTAAAAAATTACTTAAAATTGTAAAACAAAAAATTCTTATTTTTTTAATTATAAAAAATCCTCTAAGAAATTTAAAAACTAAAAAAATGCAGTTACCGCTTTTTGGTAATCATGTACTTTTATTGGTCCCTAAAAAAATAAAAAAAATAAAGGGTTTTATGCAAAAAATTATTTTTTTACCAAAATTCACTTTTATTGTCCTAAACCTATTATATAATAGAAAATAAGATTAACAGCCATTTAGTGCGTTTGAATCGATTTTGGACAATACATATGAGTTTTGGTGAAAAAATAATTTTCGACTTTTGTTCTAATTCGGGTTCGGGGTTCGAAATAAGTCGAAATGGATGTCATATTCGTGATCAGCGCCCCCGAAAACCCCTGAGTACTACTCCGAATTGCATAAAACCCTTTATTTATTTTTATTTTTTAGGGACCAATAAAGTACATGATTACCGTTTTTTTTAAAGAAACGCTACAGGGGCTGCTGCTCCTATTCGTTAGGCCTAGATGACTTTTGTTGCACACAAACTCGAGAATTTTCTATCAAACTCGAGAATATGGAATTTTTGATCCGAATACCATAATGTTTTTGATGTGTCTAAATGGTTGAAAGCCATACGGTATCGCCCCCATTAACGGGGCGACAAATGCGGGAGGGGAGGGGGAAGGCAATTAAGGCCGGGGGAAGCAAAGTGTTAAGTGAGGCGAAGAGAGAAGGGCGAGAGATTGAATGTAAACAAGAGGACAGATAGACAGAAAGCGACGAGAGAGAGAGAGAGAGAGATTGCTTGCCTCTTCCCAACGCCGCTAATGACCCCCCTCATTAGTGCTAATGGAATGCGTTTTGTCATTAACACCCCATCTGATAAAGAAAGTAAAGTGTCGTATGTGTGCATATCGTCGCAGTCCCTTTAAACTATTTTCCCATTATGACTATTATCATTTTTTTCGAAGAGCAAATTGAAACATGGGCAAAAAATATGTTAAATAGGCTAAAGCCCAGCGTTTCCTAGTGCCGCTTAAGAATTTCCTTATTTCTAAGATTTGTCGCTTGTTTTATATTTTTTTGTTAATAATTTTGGTTTTTTTCAAAAAATTTTATAATAGAAAAATAATTTTTTTTTTCGAAAAGCAAAAAAAAAAAACGACACAAATTTTTTTTTTAGTTTCGTAAATTTGAGTTTTCTATTTAAAAAAAATGTTAAATATGCCTAGAGCCCAGCGCTTCCCAATGCCGCCCTTATTTCTAAGAATTTCCCTTATTTCTAAGAATTTCCCTTATTTCTAAGAATTTCCCTTATTTCTAAGATTTGCCCTAATTTCGAGAGGACGAATCTTCGAAGTTTAAAATGTTCTTTTATTTCTAAAATTTGTTCTTTATTTTAATGTTTTAATATTTTGGTTTAGTTTAAAAATTTTCTAATCATAAAATCTTTTTCAAACTTAAAATATAAATATTTATTTTATTTTTTTAAATAAATTTGTGTTTCTTTTCTTTAAAAACGCTTTTCATTCTTTTCCCAGAGTTTGCTGAGAACGGAATTTCGTCGGACGCCAAGGACTTCATCTCAAAACTGCTCATTCTCAAAAAAGAGTCAGTTTTTTTCGAGAGATTTTCGGCAAATTTTCTGGAAATTTCCTAAATTTTCACCCCTTCCCCCTTAGGCGTCGAATGCTGCCCGACGAGTGCCTTCGACACGCGTGGATTCGCAAGAACCGCGAGCGAGCACTCGCGGCGAGTCGCACCGCGAGTCCGGCAGTTTGCCACCCGCTGGCGGTGGACAAATTCCGCAAATACGTGAAGAACAAACGGTTCCGTCGCCTTGTGTTCGGCGTACTGTTCATCAACCAGGTGGGTGTTGTGGTGGCATAATATACTACGGTAATGACGGAAAAGGTGGGGGATACGGTAGTGGGAAAATGTGAAATGAAAATGGGAAATATTATGTGGTACACAGTAATGGGAAATGTAAGACAACGGGGGAAACATGGCGATACGGTAACGGGAAAATGATACTATAGGAGAAAAGGGATGCTATGCTTTTGTTAAAGGTGATTAACAGAAATTTTGGTCGTTTTTTAAATTAGCAATTGATTAGTTTTCTATTAATTAAAAAAAGTTTTGAGATTTTTTGTTAAATGATTTCATATTTTGTAAAAAAAAAAAATTTTTTGAGGCCATTAGACTCATTTTTCTTAAAAAATTTTCGTTTTCGATTTTTGTATTACCTATTTGGAAAATCACAGTTTTTTAATGTGCTGTAAGCCTGCAAAATTCTAAAAAAAATTCGTCTATGTAAAAATTATGTCAAAATAGTAGGAAAAACTCGATTTAACCAAATTTTCATTCCTTTTTTTTCCATTGATTCCCTACGAATAAAAAAAAGAGCGAATGGAATTGCGCAATCCGTGGCTCAGTTGGATAAATGTTGGTCAATGATGAATGAAAACTCTGATTTGGTTGATACACTTATGAGAAAAATAAAAGAATCTGAGGCCGCTTTTTTAAATTTAAATTTTTCATTTTAATTAAATTTTCTAAATTTATTTTTGAACATTTTTCAAAAAAAAAAAACTTACATAGTCTAGATAAATTCAAATTTTAGGCTGGGCTCAAAAACTGATTTTATATCGACAAATTTAATTTTTTAAAAATTTTTTTTTGTTAGAAATTCCTCCAATTAAAAAAAATAAATTTAAAAATCGGTAATAAAATTATGAATTAAACAAAAAAAATTAAAATAAATTAAGACGGGAAAAATCTAACCGAGAAAATTCCGAGTGTTTTCTCGTTTTCGCTGTATTGGAATTTTTTAAATGCAAAAACAAAAAAAATGCCATAAATTTTTCAAAAATTTTAAATACATTTTGGCATTTTGTCTCACAGGTGATGCGCATGATGCAGACAATGCAGCGGAACAAAAGTGTGCACGGCGCGGAGTATGTGCGGGTACGCAAAATGTATAGGAACGGTGGTCACCAAAGGGCACGGGCACCACTCACCGCAATCAATCGCTAGGATACGGTAACACCTAAGATACGGTAACACACACCGGTAGTGATCAGCAGAGAGACCATGCCTGGGTCATTTGTTTCGATCATTTTTTTCAATTTAAACCCGAAAAATCCGAAGTTTTTTGGTCGATTTCACCGAAAACCCTGGGAAAAAAACGAAAATTTCATTCAATTGTGTGGGTTATTCAATTGGAAATCCAGAAAAAATCGTGCCGAACACTGACTGTTTTGCCGGGTTTTTACCGAAAAACCCCTGTTAATCGACTGAAAAAATGGATAAAAATTAAATTTTAAACCAAAATTTAAAAAAAAAAATTAAAAAAAAAACAAATCAAATAAAACTCTGCACAAATTATCACAAATGACACCGATGAAGCTGAGAGACTGTGGGGGCTAATTAAGTCTTACAATTTCACTAATTAATGTGATTTTGGCATTTTGCTTGCAGAATTTGCTGGTGGCGGCGGAACAGCGCCAAACGAATGCCAACAACAACAACGGCACAACAACAACAATCGAAAATGGACATGGAAATAGCATTGATGATAGTGATAGCATTGGCACGACAATTAGCGGCGGCGGTAGTGCCAACGAAAGTGCCAAAGGGAAAGTGCCAAAACAACAACGGCGACAAGAGGGCCAAAAAATGGAGGAAATGGCGATGGACACCAGCAACAACGACAGCAACAACGACAATGATCACCACCACCCGCAGCAGAAGAAGAAGGTGGTGATCGCTGTAACGCCGCCTGGCGACAGCGGCGGCGATGCCAAAAAAGCGGTGGCGACTACCGCAGCGAGTGCCAAGAAGAAAGTGGTGGTGGTGAAGCGAGTGCCAAGGGGCGAGAAGCGGTCCAAGTCGGAGGCGAGGCGAGCAGCGGATCAGCAACGGACGCGCTCCTCCACGGAGCAGACTTCAAACAAAAAGCAACGCCAGGAAAGCGGCGGCGCTGGTGGTGGCGAGCAGTGCCAGCAGCATCAGCGAGTGGCGGCGGACAGCGATTGCAGCAGCGCGAAGTCGCCGTTGACGGCACGGCGACTGGGCCAGCGAGAGACAGCAGAAGCCAGTGGCGGTGGCACCAGTGACAACAGCAGCAGCAGCAAATCGCCGCTGATGGCACGGCGATCGGTCAAATTCGAGGAGGTGCCAACGGTGGCGACAACAACGACTGCGACGGCGGCGAGCGAAGCGCCGAAAGCGGCGGCGGCGAGCGCAACGGGGTCGCCGATTATGAAGCGAGTGAGCGGCGGAGACAGCAAGGTGCTGAGGATAGCTGCGCGACTGGCCGAACAAAATGCTGGCGGCGGCGAGTGCTCGCCAAGTACTTCGGCGAGCACCAATGGCGGTGCCGGCAAGCGACTGTCAGCGGAAGCGGCGACAATGACAAAGAAGAAATCGCTGTCGTCGTCAAGCAACGTGAGCGCATTGTTGAAGAAGTTGGAGCAGAAAGGTGCCGGTGCAGCGGCGGCGGCGAGTTCGGCGACGACGACGCCGACGAGTTCAAGGTGGTCATCGTGTTCAGCGTCGCCGTTGTCGCTGGCAGTGACAGCGATCGCACCGAAGACGGCGACGCTTAAAAAGGCGGAGGAGAGGGCGAGTGATCATGGGGAGAAGCAGCAGCAGAAAGTGATCAAAGTGGTGAAGAAGAAGAAGCGAGTGTTGAGGGTTCGAACCGTTGATGATCAACCTCAGCAGCAGCAGACGACGGAGCAGCGACTGGGCGAGGCGGCGGCGACAGTGACGGCGGCGAGGGCACCATCGGCGAGCGAGGAAAAGCCGGGAATGAAGCCCAAGCAGCAGCTGCGACGGCAGGATAAAGTGGCACAAGAAGTGATCGTAAATGAGGAGAAGCCGGTGAAGAAGCTTAATGTGCCAGGGCCATGGGGTAATATGGCATTGGCAGCACAAAATGGGCACAGATTAGCAGCGGGGGTGAAGCCAAAGGAGAAGCAACAGCTGAATGGGGGAGAATTAACGGTAAGCGAACGTGGGTGAGAGTAATGATGGGAGGAACCGGGATAAAGCGGGAATGGGGATGATGGGACTGAATTGGAATCGGGATAAAGCGCAGGGAGGGGAGATACGACGGGGAGGGATTTCTGAACTGAAGAAGGGGTGGGGATGGGTGGTTCTGAACTGGGTGATCAGGATATACGATTGATTTGGGATAAGGATAAAGCAAAGATGGGAGACAAAGGGGATGAGGATATGCGACTGATTAGGGAAAGTGATAAAGCGGGGGGGGGGATATACGACGGAGAGGGAAATCTGAACTGAATTAGGGATAGGGATAAAGCGGGTGAAAAAGATAAAACTGCTGTTCCTCGGGAGCCTCCGCGGCACTGATTTTGCCCGTACTGAAACGGTGGCAACAAAATGAAGAGTTCATTTAAAGGAAAATCGATTCAAATCACCACTGGCCACTGGCCTGCTGAGTCCGAGAGCGAAGCAGCGACTGAAGTTGGCCAACTCAGTCCCACTGACAAACAATGGGCGAAAAGCGGGCGGCGCCGAATCGACGGACGCAATGGACGAAGGATGGGACGTGGTGGGCCAGGACGTGTTCGACTTCAGCTTGTTGAGGAAGAAGTTGCAAAATCGCATTATGGGGTTGGTATAAAAGGATTTGTAGGCTTTGTTCATTTTTTTTGATCATCAAGAAATCAGACCAGAAAAAATGATCAGAAATTGCCAGAATTTGTCTGATCATTTTGCCACATCATGGAGCTTGGCCAAAGAATGATCAATTTTGAGATTTATGACATCATGTTTCTTATCATCAAGAAGTTTGATCTGATCACAAAAAACGATCAGAGATTGTCATAGTTTGTCTGATCAGTTTGCCACATTATTGGGTTTGGTCAAAGAATGATCAATTTTGAGACTTTTGGACAATGTTTTAACAAAACAATCTTTAAAAATTAGTGATCCGGCCCGACGCTGCCATAGGCGCTACCGAGGGAATTCTCTGATCAGTACATCGATATGGGTCTGACCAGGCTATCACAGGCGCATGATCAGACCCTCATTTACCTGACTGATCAGCCCAAAATTTGTTGATCTTCTGACTACCTGATCCGGGCCCGCTCAATTTGATCATAATTATCGATTTATTCTTTTGGGAATGGAATTTTTTGGAAAAAATTGATCAAATTCATAACACCTTTCTTCCCACTGATCAGACTGAAGGACAAGGAGGACCTGGAGACCGAAGCAGAAAATCAGCAACGGTTTGAGCTGCAAAAGCAGCAGAACATGTTGCGCACCAATCTGAACATCAAACGCGCAATGCGCAAATGGATTTCCATGGACCGGGAGACGAAGCAGCACCAGAACGGCAACGGCACAACGACGCTTCCGGACTGGGCCATGTGAAGCGGCTGTCATGCGCACAACGGCACCAGTGATTAACCGATCGATTGGAATGATCGGATGATACAGTTCGGGAATGATCAGTGAAGGAAGATAATTGGGATTGACCAAAGCTAACGGATATTGACTGAACAAAGAGAGAGAGAGAGAGAAGAGCACGCTAATTGGACTGATCAGTTATTACCGGGAGATTGGACCAATAAGCTGTCATATTTACACCAAAATGTATTGGTGAGCTGATCATGCAATTTTCGGCCATGTATTATTGTCAATAGAACTGATCAACCGGTGCCCTTCTTCAGTGAAAAGTGCAGAGAACGGATGGGATGGTGATCAAAAATACTCGGGAATGAAAAACTCTTATTCTTCAAGACATTCGATGCCTAAAAATTTCTAAAATTTGTAACTCGACTTGGGTTCCGTTCAGATCAATGCCGATCAATTTTTATTTTAGATCAAACCATTAAAAGTTGGACAAAATTCGAATTGGAGAAAAAAAATTTTTTCTTTCAACCAAGCTTATTCAGTTCAAGGGCGTATCTAGGGGGGGGGGGGGTTTCCAGCAAATAATGGAAAATTTTTTCGAATTCCCCCCCCCAAACGAAAATTAAAAAATTTTATAGGCAATTTTCGTAAAAATAGCACTCAAATTTTCAAATTTTTTCCCGGCGGCGCCTATCGGCACCGCCGGACCTCCATTTTCCACAATTTTTTACAAGTTTTTTGCCTTAAAGAGGCCAAGATTGGGTCATTTTTAGTGAAAAAGTGCAGTTTTTACCCAGCAGAGGGGAAGAAAAAAAAGTTTTTTTATTGGGTAAATAGCAAAAAAAAAAAGGTATTCAGGTCGGTCCCCCCCCCCCCCCCCCGGAAAATTTTTCTAGATACGCCCCTGATTCAGTTAGTTAGTTATTCCCGGCTGTTGGTCTCGGGCTTAATCTCTTCGAGACGAAAAATGCCAAAATCCCAAATCCGCTCATTCTCTCTTTTTCTAATGAAAAACAAAAATATTATGTGAATAATATAATTATGATGATTGTCAGCTGCTACTACTCTCTCTTTGCCTTTATTTACCACATTTTAATGTACATACACACAAATGTATTTTCTGTTTCTGCGATTCTCGACAGTATGCCAAAAGCAAACATCAATTTTCAAAATTACCGCTCCTCCGCGCCGGCGGCATTTTTTGTTCGGGTCCACTGCGTTTCGGCGCCGGCATCTCGGCGCCGGCGTTTCGGCGCCGGCGTTTCGGCGCTCGCGATTTTCAGCGCCAGCTAGTTTTTCCACAATAGCTTTTTTGATTGGCATCCAAATCCAACATTGTTGGTATCATTCGAAAGCTTAATCTGTTTAGAAACTTTCTCTAAGCTATTGTTTCACGATTAGACAATTACCAAAAAAGTTATACATGAAAATTGCGAAAAAAGTCGAAATTTTGAAGTTTTTTCTTAATAAAATTTTTTCCAGGCTTGAAATCTTTTTGCTTTTTGTAAGGCTAATAAAGCATGTTAAGAGCTTTCGAATGATACCAACAATGCTGGATTTGGATGCCAAAGAAAAAGCTATAATGGAAAAACGAGCTGGCGCCGAAACGCGAGCGCCGAAACGCCAGCGCCGAAACGCGTGGGTCCCTTTTGTTCCGTCCCTGTCGAGAATATTTATTCATTAATTATTTTAATTAATTAAATATATTTTATTTTTTGTATTTTTATGTTTGTATAGCCTTTTTTTTCTCAGTGCTCATATCTTTTTTCATTATGCTCGACCAGTGTCTGTGTGCTCAAAATCCACGTTCATATCTTCTGCTACTACTGTTTTTCCCATAATCCCTCTCCCTCCCGTCCCCCCAAAAAAAATTGTGAATTTTGAATCAATTATTTCCTGTCAAAATGCCAAAAAAAAAAATTTTTGCTAAAATTGGCACCATTTAAGATTTTTTATAAATCCATTGCTTAATCTGAATGCCATAAATCCCACTATCAAATTTGACTGCCCATCTCGCCAACCCTCGTACCCCATAAAAAATCTTGATGAACCCACTACGCCCACCCTTTTTTTTTTTTAGTTTTTTGGAGATTTTTATTTAATTCTGATTTTTTTCGAAATTACCAAATCCCGCATCTCGCACGGGATCCCGCAAACTTTAAATGCGGGATTTGTGTGATTTGCGGGATTAATCCTGCGGGATCCCGTCCATGTTGAGTTTCAATCCCGCAGCGGGACCCGCAAATTTGGGATTTCCGGGCTCTAGTTCTAATGCCGAAATTTTTCCAAAATTGACTTAAATTCGCACCAATCAAAATTGTGTAATCCATTATTTGCGAATTTCAAACAATTAAATTTTAAAAATTTCAAAAAAATCCACCAAACATTCAAATCTTTGCCCTTCTTCTTAATCCGACTATTTAGCTTAAAACAAGGAATATCAACCATCGACAAATCCGGCATTCAAAAAAGGAAAAAATGGTGCCAATTTGTACCCACTCGCGCAAATGATTTTTTTTTTTTAACTTTTTGTTTCACAAAATGTTTTCGCCCGCCGACGACGGCATTTTTACATATTGCGCACCAACCGTTGTATTTTTTTAATTATAAAAGGCATAATAAATCAATCCATTAACAAATGAACTTTTTGCCATTCATTTTCGCCCTGTTTTTCCGTCGTCTCTTAATCGTCCAAAATCCCAACGGCATTTATTTATTTAAAATGGACGAATTAAATGACTTTCGTGATTTGAATGGCTAATTTGTTGGCACGAACTTCTGTGGGTGGAAAACATAATGGGCAATTAGGGGTCATTAACGCCATCTTAACATCATCATTAATCATTGGCACACGAAAATGCCGGCATATTCAAAGGAAATGATAGCATTTGTTTTCTTGACTTGGATTGCTCTCGAGAGTGCCGTGCCGTGAATTTGTTATGACATTTCAAGACTTTCTGGCGGCATTTTTTCATCGAAATGGTCATTCTCGAAAGGGCAATAAAATAATGTTCCTGCCCTCCGGCGGAGGGCACACATTAAATGCGCGAACACCGGATGGACGAGACCCAATTTTTAAATTTTGCCGAATTTTGGGTCGAAAAAATGGCGTTATTAGCGAACCCGGGATAAAAAATGTTCGACAAAAAATGTTTGTTCGAATTTTGGATAGTCTTGGCATTTTGTACAGCCCATATGGCCAATTGTGGCCAAGTGACAAAATTCAAAAAATCCGGAAAAGAATTTTCTGTAATCATCAGAGTGAAGCGATTACCTAGTTTTTAAATTTTAGTTTAAATTTTTTAATAATTTTATAATAGAAAAAAAAACCAAAATTGTGAGGATGATAAGTAAAATTTTTAATGACTAAACATATGTAAATTATAAAACCCCAAAAAATTTTAATTTTTTTTTTGAACAAAAATTTCTGAGAAATTTGGGAAAAATTTGAAAAACTAAGAAAATTTATTAAGAAATTCGCCCTCTCCAAATAAGGACTGTTCTTAGAAATAAAGACACACTTTCCTCGACTCGAGAATACTCTCGAACAGAAAGTGCTCTCTTCGCTGTATGTTGTTTATATTTGTTTAATAATTAATTAATATACCCCATTTTTGTGCCATTCTAGTCTTTGAGAGTACGGCAAAA
The DNA here is from genome assembly GCA_023374025.1 of Heterodera schachtii. Taxonomy (NCBI): domain Eukaryota; kingdom Metazoa; phylum Nematoda; class Chromadorea; order Rhabditida; family Heteroderidae; genus Heterodera; species Heterodera schachtii. Next base: position 656,879 of record SIJG01000081.1, on the reverse strand, counting down.
ATCCAATCCATTTTTGTGCCATTGTTGTCTTTGAGTACGGCAAAATAAATCAATGAATGTTTTTGGACAGTTTTTTTGTGCCATAAAATGACGGCACCTTTTCAATGAATGTTTCGCCCTTTCCAAATAAGGACTGTTCTTGGAAATAAGGACACACTTTCCTCGACTCAAGCATACATAAACCCTTTATAATTTAATAATTCATGAGAAAAAAAATCCTATTTTAGTGCCATTGTTGTCTTTGTGTATGGTAAAAGCAAATCCATTTTTGTGCCGTACCCATTTTTTGTGCCGTTGTGGTTTTTCGGGACGGCGGCAAAATCAATGACTACTGTTTTGGACAGTTTTTTGTGCCATAAAAGATGGCGCGCCTTTTGAGCCCGGCATTTGTTCGTTGTGTGGGTGGGGATAAATGCCCGCCCGTCCGCTTTTGGCATCGGCACATTTTCCCGTCGCGCACTCCTCCTACAAATTTTGCTTTTTTCACACAACAAATTTCAGAGAAACCGTTAAAATCTGTGCCATTTTTGGGTTCTTTCTGCCATCAAACTTATTGGAGAGCAAAAGGAATAAAATCACGCAAATATTAAAAATGGATTTAATGGCAAATTTTTTTTTTTTTTGTAAAATTTGAAAAAAATTCGCTAAATTTAGGCAGAAAAAATCTTTTAAATGGCCATTTATATATAATAGTAATAATAAGCATTTCAACAAAAACACAAAATAATGTTTATTTGAGAAAAATTAATTAAAAATCGAATAGATTCGATTTTTGTGCAAATTTTTGGCATATCCGCTTAATTGGCTTGGATTGGCATTGTGGTTGTAGTTGTACATTTGTATAAAGGCATTAGCGAGGGTGTGGATAAATGGGATGAATGTGCCAGGGCCGTCCGTTTTTGGCATCGGCACATCTCGCGCCTCCTCAAAGACTATTAGTAATCCCGCGCAATTTGTAGTGAGCTTAGGTGGATAGGATGGATAATGAGAATTTTTTTTGACTCACCTGTTGCCACCGCCATTTGCACATAATTTAATTCCCTAATTAGCCTAAATATGCGTGACGGCACGGGGCGCGACGCGGCAAAGGCGGAAGTCACAATTTGTTGCCCCCGGCTTTGGCATTTGCCGCCGCCGCCGCCTCCGCCGTGGCCCATTAATCCTGTTTCAAGTGGGGGTGGGATTAGGAGTCTCGAAAATTGAGACAAAGAAGATAAGGATCCCGAGACTTACCCCAGAATCGAGACCGAGAGTCTCGAGCAAGGGCGCCAGGGTTTTGTGCCGAAAACTTCCCGAGATTCGGAACCGAGACTTGACCCTGCGTCTCAAATTGAGATGAGGAGGATCAAAAACCCGGAACGGCGCCAGGTTTTGGTGCCAAAAATTCCCGAGATTCGAAACCACGTAGAGATAAAGAGAATAAAAATCCCGAGGCTTATCCCAGAATTTTGACCGAGAGTCTCGAGCAAGGGTGCCAGGTTTTTGGTGCCAAAACTTGCACGCGATTCGAGACCGATGAATTTGACCCCTAGTCTCGAAAAGTGAGACCAAATGGACAAAAATCCTGAGTCTAGACCGAGAGTCTCGAGCAACGGCGTCATTTTTTTTTGGTAATGAGTTTTCATTTGTCCGCCCTCCCTCGGGCCAACAATTATCAAAATGAATCGGCATAGACAGTGCGGGAAAGGCGGGGGCTAATTTGGGATCCGGCTTTTGGCATTAGCCGCAGCCTTCATTAATCTCGCCTGCAACTTAATGTGTGGGTGGAGGGGGGGGGGATTTTTCTTGGCGCCAAATCTTTTATGCTTATTTTGGTCCACCCTCCAAACAATTAGCCAAATGATCCCTCCTCCCTCGTTCCAGGTACAAATATATGACTTAAGCGCATCACAGATGGTATAATGCTGCTTCTGCGCACCCAAAAAAAATATTGTTTTGCCATAAAAGGATAATGCCCTATGGCATTTTGGCATTTCGTTTTGTGCCGTCCTTTGTTGGCTCCGCCCCCTTGGCGCCATTCATTTTGGCTAATACATAATGCCATATAAATATTGGGGATGGATGGCAATGTGTGTAATCCATGCTTTACACATCCATGTGCCGTGCCGTCCTTATATGTATTTACTGTCATTTAGCATTAAAAAAATGCCAAAAATTGGGGAGGCGCCGGCGACCTTTTGTTAGGCACCCAGGCATTAACCAACCCCCATTTGCCAAATTAAGCAATTTGAATGCGTATATATACATATGCGTATTTATTTTACGATGGGCTTGTCATATTTTTGGCACTCCGTTACGGTATATAAATTTTAATTTACGGTAGGTTTTACCACAATTTTGGCACTCCGTTACAGTATATAAAGGTTTTGCCACAATTTTAACCCTCCGTTACGGTATATAAGTAGGTTTTGCCACAATTTTGGCACTCCGTTACGGTATATAAATTTGAAATTTACGGTAGGTTTTGCCACATTTTAACACCCCGTTACGGTATATAAATTTAAATCAATTCATTTTTAATTAATTTTTGTTGACTTTGATTTTCACCCATTTTTGGCACATTAAAAATGGTGGGAAACCATCATGTGAATGTGTAAATTAAATTCATATGTATAATGAGAAAATTTTTGATATTTTTAGAAGAAAAAAAAGCCCAAAAATAGTTTTAGAGAGTAAAAATTAGGGAAAAAATGGGTGGGAAAATCGGCAATTTTGAAACAATTTTTCATTGAAGTTTTTGGTTTATGAAAACGACGTCAGCTTTTAATGGGGTTTTATTTTTGAAATTAAAAAAAAATCCATTATAAAATAGAATTTTTCACTTTGAAAAAGAAAAAACAAAATTTTTGGTATTTTTAATGACACAATGACAAATTTTAAATTTTTTTTCATTTTTCTCCATTTTATGCGGTTTTTCATTTTTTTAAAATTTTCTGTCCCGAAAAATTCTTAAATTTCTGCATTTTTTTTAGCCTTAGAAAGGCTGACAAATCATACATTTTTAATTTTTCCCAACCACGCCACTTCCCCCAATTGCTTCCATGGCTCAGTGGTCATTTGTCATGGCCAAGCGTGGGTTTGACTCCCACCGGGCGCCGTTGTGTCCGAAAATTTCCCAAATTTCTGCATTTGAAAGGCTGACAAGAACTTTAACACCTTCCAATTTTCAGTTTTCTTATAAAATCTCACAATCTTTTTTTAAGCCACGCCACTTCCCCCAAATGCTTCCATGGCTCAGTGGTCATTTGTCATGGCCAAGCGTGGGTTTGACTCCCACCGGGCGCCGTTGCCCAATTCAACACACTCATTTTTTGCACTTTTACGCCATTTCATCCCCAAAATACCACGTACATAATATACACACACCCACATAAATTCCAACCAAAAGCAACCAGCTTAATGGCCGCCTGCCGGCTTCTTCAGCGAAAAGTGCCGTGCCGGCCTTTGACGTTTTAAATCTGCTTTTGCTTTGGGACGTGGCAAAACTTTTTTGTTCCTTCCTCTAATAATGTGCCAAATGAGTGTGTAAGTGCCAAGGTTGGAATTAAGCGGGACGGCACACACAAAAAGTGGGATGTTCCCATTTTACACTCAATTCCCCCCCCCCCATCCATTTCGACCAATCGAATATATCCACCTCCGGCGACGGCGCCATTTTCATCGCTGTTTCTCCTCGAAATTATCCCCCCCCCCCCGGCGGGTGGGAGCATTTTATGCCTTTTAAGCATTCGAATAGCACCCTCTCCCCGATTAAGCAGGTTTTCCGCGCTTTGATGCGGCGGGCGGGAGGGGTGCAAATGCGCGAAATCTCTTTTGAAAAGTGCCGCTTCATCCCCCTCTGGCGGCACATTGGCACCCCGGCAGTTCCATTTCTTTTTGAAGCGGATTATGCCCTACACCCCTTCACCCTCCCGCCCCCCCCCCTGGTGCTTGCTGTTCAGCCAAAATTCGGCACCACCCGTTTCGTGACAGCCGCTTCATCGCATTGCGTCATTTCCCCCGCCCCCAAAACTTGGGGCCAAATGTTCACCTCCCCAGCCCCTCCGGGCCCGTGCCCATTTAAGGGATGGTCACTTTACCGAAACTCCCCTGTGCCATGTTTCCCTTATTTTTAAAAGCCGTTTTGCCGTGCCAATTAACTCCCCGGCTGCCATGCCCTTGGGGCAGTCAAATGCCAAAACACAAAGTAGCCACAACGGGAATAACAGTCATTCCGAAAGACCCCGCTTTTTTTCTTGGAATATCCGCGCGACGGGGATTATCTCCTCTCCCCGCACCCAAAACTGAGTGTGCCATTTGGCACCCCCTTGCACAAAGTTTAAGCGAATAATAAACGGAGGGAGAATTTGGAGTGCCACAAACCACCGACGAGCATTATTTCCTTTTCCGGTTGTGCCCTTCTCTGATGCCCCCGGCTGCTGCAGTGGATTTGCGTCATCCGTTTTGAAGGGTACGATCAAAAATGAGAACAACCCCGTCCCCGCGTTTGGCATCCATTTAGCGCTTTCAGGCAAAAAATTTCGATTTGGCATTGGCACCCCTGGAGGGGGAGAATTTTTTTTTTATTATTTATGGTGTTATGGTCGCCAAATATAAGTAAAGCGGCACAGACCGTATGCCAACCGCTGACGGATAACCTTTTAGACATAAAGCAAAAGCGTCCTCCCCCCCCCCCCCCCCCGCCGCCCGCCCGCCCACATTGGCATACTTTTCAGCTTTGTGGCAAGGGCGTAGCCGGAGGGCGGCTAACCCCCCCCCCCCCCCCCTCTCCCCCCGAAATCCAACAAATTTTTTGAATTTTATGCAATTTTCTTAATAAATTGCATTAAAATTTCCCAAAAAGTTACCCGGCGGCGCTTAACTGCACCGCCGGACCCCCATTTTAGTATTTTTTTTTTTTTGAAAAATGGAGACCAAAATGGCAAAAAACATTCTTTTCTTTTTTTGGTCAAAAAAGGTCTACAATTTCACCTTCGAATTCGGGATTTGTACGAAAAAAACACGCACTAACAACGAATTTTTGAAAAAAGTCAATTAAAGGGATTTTCTGCGATTGTGCCCACTCTCCCCCGCCCCGGGGCGCCTCTCTTTTAGAAAACAAAGAAAGGTGCGCGAAGAGCCCCGATCGTACCTTAATTGTCATCCCACTATGTTGGTGATCTGGATCGTAACCAGAGTAGGGACAAAATGCCAAAATGGCATGAAAATTGGAAAATTAAAAAAAAAAACATTTTTCTCGGACGGAAAACGAATCACAAAAACAAATTAAGTGCCAGAAATGGGAGCCAACTTTCATTCCGCCATAATTCGGCAGCAGGCACTCCCATCCTGAAAGCCATTTTAGAAAGTTCAAAAGGGAGGGGAGAAAAATGTGTGCAAAGCAAATTAATCTGACTGCTAAATTGCTTAAAAAGCTACCAGGTAATTCATCTAAATTGGAGAACATCCAAAATTTTGGCACAAAAATTATGCCAAAACGCCCGCCAACCAAAGTTTTTTTGGCACAAAAATCATTCCAATACAACGCACCGAACAGCGCCGACCCATTCTACATTCAATGGCACCGGTGTGCCATTATTGTCTGTCACCCCTCTTCTCTCCATTCATCAATGAATGAATGGTACCCATCCTCGTGCCGCAAAGCATTCCCCTCTTTTCCAAACATCACCCCCCCCCCCCCTCCCCCCGGGGGTATATGCCCCGTCCTCCATCTTTTGCACTTTGCACCCAACCCCTGGGGCGTTTTTTGCCCCTCCCCAACCCCTCGTCATATTCGTCATTTTTTGCTTAATCATCTGCCCTATTCAGCTAGCTGTTGTTAGTGTTAGTGCCATCATTTCATTATCATTCATTTTGCTTATTAGTCTAATTCATCGTATATTTTCTTCCATTTTTCACACATTATTTTTTGTTTTGCTTTTGTTTTGGCGTTCCGCCTTTTGTCCATGGCTTCCGCCCCCCCCCGCCCCCCGGGGCGTGCCGAAAAAATGACTTCATCCCTTCCATAACAAATAACAAGCAAAACGATGTTCATCCTCAAATGAAAAGCAAAATTATCATCATCATCATCACCACCATTTAGTGTTTTCCACCCCCCGGGGCACACTGTTTGTGTGTATGGGAGGGGGAGGGGGGGAGGATGCCGTTGTTGCCTTAATTGGATTATATGGCATTTTGCAAACAAAACGCCCCCCGAGGGGGGGGGCGGGGGAGGAGGACACTGACGACGGCACAAAAACGAGGAAGAAACAAAAATAATATTTTTGGGTGCTGCTAATTATGAGCGAAAATTACGGAACATGGAAAAGCGGCTTCATCTCTCTCCACTCCCCCGCCCCCTCCAAAAAATGAAATGCCATTTTTGGCAACTACTGACCCCCTCTCCCCTGCCAACCCTTTCCTCCTGTTTTTGTTGGCACGTATTGGGTCGCCGGCAAAAGGTGCCAATGCTTTGCTGCTGGACTGATTGGAGTTTTTGGCACAAAATTTGCATCCCACGGCCCCCACTTTTGCATCAATGCCGTCGAACACCCCCACCCCCCGGGGGACCCCTTTATGCATTTCATTCATTTTCGACTAAATCCCTAAATCCCCTGCCGAGGAGGGAGTGGACCCATTCGCCGCGCTTTTTTATCGCCTCCTATTTTCTGGCACAATATATTAATACGCTAATAAATGAAATGAGGAACTCCAACATCATTCCTATTTAAGGCATCATCAAATCTCCCCAGATCCATTCTTTGAGCAGCGAGTCAATCGTTCATTTTGGCACTCTTCGCGTCGTTGTCGGCACACCAAAATAATTTAACTTCAAGAAAAATTTATTGGTCGGCACATCACCAAACACCACCACCACCACCACCACCACCACTACCACCATTAGCCATATCGCTCGCGCACATCTATTAACTAATGAGTTCAACAAAAACATTGGCAAAACAAATGGCATTAGCTGCTGCTGCTTCTGCTGCACGGGGAGGAGGAAAAGCTGCTTTATGTGGTGCCAAAGAGGAGGAAAATTGTCGTTGCCGGAATAGCGGTGGTGCCAGCATTGACAGCCGCCGCCTCCGCTTGGCCGGGGGCCTGAAAGCTTTTGGCTTCATTGGCTGTGCGACGACGACGACGACGACAACGGCACTGGCATTTACTGAAACAGTGGAGGATGAGACGGATGAGGGGGAGGAAAAGCCGATTCATCGCCAAAGAAGCAGCATTACAGATGCAAAAACAAGACAAAAAACAGCAGCAACGGCACAACTGCTGGCCGATCACCACGGGGATGAAGCTGCTTCATCTTCGGCACCACCATCTTCCAGTTCCTCTTCCGGTTCGGCATCATCTTCTATCGCTGCTTCAACATTTTGCCCCTCTTCATCCGGCGGATACAACATTTGCAGAGTTGGCTCCCCGGCTTCATCTTCGGCTTCGGCTTCATCTTTTTTGGCATATCCCGTGCTGTTCTCGTGCTTCTCCGCCTGTTCTTTTCCCGTGCTTCCTGCTACTAATACTGTTGTTGGTGTCCCGTCTCACTTCCGTTTCTCACTGTTCTTCCTCCTGTTGTGCACATCTCAGTTGTTCATCTGCAGGTACTGCTTGGACGAGTTGTGTGCCAAAATCCCTTGCCGGATATACTTTCAATTTCTGCAAAATGCGGCTAAAAAGCCTCTATCAGAGAGTTTCCGATCAAAATGCCTATCTCCACATCCCCCCAAACAGTGCCGTCCCCGCTCGGCATGGTTCATCCCCGTCTGATCAGTCGTCCTCGCTGATCAACGCTGATCAACAGTTTACGTTGCGCGAAGAGTGTTACCATCGCTACGCCAACTCTGATCACCATTCGTCGCTGCTCCATTGGCTGCACCGGAAGAATGCTTCACACTATTCACCAATTTCACCATCCTACCAGCAAGCATTGCTTAAACTGCGGGTGAGTCATCCTTTTTTTCGTTTTTGGCATTTTTAGTGCCAAAAAATTTTGTGCCATTTCAGGCCCAGGAATTGACCCACGGCCTCCAAGTGACTTCCGGTGCGTCCAGTTGCAACTCGCGCAAAATGAAGGTAAACAGCGGGAGGGGCACTTTTTGTTACTGTAGTTACCATGACATGGTACGGTATTACCGGTGAAATTTTTGGCGCTTTGTCTTATGTCAAAATATTACGCATTTTGGTACTGTATTTTTTTACCATAAAACGATTATAAGGGACAAATCGTCATTAAAAGTTGACCACTGCACTTTATCGAAATGGCCGTAGATTTATACGGTATTTATACCATACCAAGTTAAGTGACCATTACTCCATGAAAATTTTTTTCTTTCAATAAATCCGTTTTTTTTTTTTTTGCAAATTTACCTTTTGTACGGAATACGGTATTATTTGGCAAAATATTATTTTTGTAGTCAATCAAAAATAAACATTCAATTTTAAAGAATGTGCAGCAGATTACTTTCCATTATTATACCAAAACAAATGTCAAATAGATAAGTCTACCAACCACCAGAGCCGGGCTTTTCGTTAAGCCGATTTTCGTCATGGAAAATCCGGCACGCAAAAAATCCAACATTCTTAAAATATCCATCCGTACATTGGCACTCAAAAATAATTCATAAAACGTTTTTACGGATCAGAAAACATCTACCGTAATCCAAATTTTTTGAAGGTAAGTGATCACTCACTGCCTTACACAGTGCTAATCTCTTTCACCGATCGCTTACCGTAACCAAAATTTTCGGGTCAAATGCCCACATTTCTGCAAACCTGATCACTGATCATTGAAACACAGTAATACCCACATTCCGTTTTTGAAGGTGATCAGTGCCAGCACTCCGCTCAGGGAACGGGCATTGTGCCAATTTGAGTACGTCCTCAACTACAAGCCCAATGTTTGTTGGGCAGCAGTGCATTTTTGGCACACAAATATATCCCATCTCTGATCTGTTCAGAGGATTCCGTCCACATTCACCGAAGTCAAATGTTCATGTCCACGGCCCTCCATTCGGATGGTGGGCAACCGTATGTTCGAGTGCGAGCCGCTACGGTACCAAGTGCGCGTACTGTTGTTCGACCCTGAGTGAGTGTCAGCTTGCTTAACTATTAGAGAGACCGACCGGACAACTGAGGTCGGAGGGGCCCCACCGAGTCGGGATCCCGACCGAATCCCGATCCCGTTAAATCTCGATGAATTTGAAAAAGGCTCGGGACGAGTCTCAAGGTCGGGATCCCGAATCCCGCGGGCGAGATTCCGAGAAAAGCATTCTCATTTTTTTGGCATCTAAGCACCGTTTCACTCTTGAACCGTGGCGACTCTCGAGCCTAAGAGGGGAACAGGCAGGGCGGGGCTCCCGCAAAATCCCCGCGGGGCATGCCCCCGCCCGTCGGTTTCCATTCTACTCGGAAAATTTTTTATAAACCTAAAGTTCAATGACTAGAGCACAAAAAAAAAAACCAAGACTCCCGAGAAGAGGGCGGCATTTTGAGTCCCGACTCAAAAATTTCGTAAACCAAATTTTACGTCCTTTCCCAAAGCACAGATGTTCAACATTCACGGAGCACACTGAGACAATTGCGCTTGCATGTGTGCCCGTTCTGCAGGTGGTTCGCAAATATACCAATAAAAAAAAATTGGGACTGAAAAATGGCTGGCGCTCGGCCGGCTTTTGACCCAACTGAGCGACGACTTTTGCACTTTAGGCGAACACAAATGCCGAAGGCAGGGACAGTGACGAGGACATTGCCATTCCGGTGCCGGCGGAGCAGCCCGACTTTGTGCCGACATGATTTTTTTTTGGGTGTGGGGGCCGGAGAGGAAGAGGAGCAGCGATGGCACTGATCAGTCCCGACGAATCGCCGTCGATCAAAAATGTACCGTATCCCTCCGATCAGTCTCGACGAAACGGAGCGCGCTTGAACACATGAAAACCCGATGATAGTCTCGCCATTTTTGTTTTTTTTCACAAAAACAACACACATCATTTTTGTTCGATGTTCTTATCCCATTCCGACACTTACCGTAATCATTCTTATGCCCAAACCCATACCGTAACATATACCGTAATCATTTTTGTTGGTTGTTCCTATCCCAGTCCAAACACATACCGTAATCATTTTTGTTGGTTGTTCTTATCCCAGCCAAACACTTTGGTAATTATTCTTATGCCCAAACATGTACTGTACCATTTTTATTGTACCGTACCCTCGAAACTATAAAAAACGATCTGTTCATGTGATCAGAACTCTAAATGCATGTGTTTTTGTTGTTTAATTTCGGCAGAATTTGATCAGAATTGCAATTGTAGTGGCCTAAGTAAAACATAGATTGAAGCCAAGTGGAGACAAATTATCGACCCGACAAAATGCCAAAAAAAAATGAAAATTTTAATTTCAAAACAGCGACTTTTCCCACTTCCGATCAGTGATCACACGGTGTCATGCCAACTCGTACAAAAGGCAACTCGTAAATTTTTAGGTTAGGCCTAAGCTTTATGATTAGGCGTAGGCTTAAGCTTTAGGCTAGGCTTAGGCATAGGCTTGCTCTGGCTTAGGTTTAGGCTTAAGCCTAGGCTTATTTTGTATAATTTGAGTTCATTTTTGTACGAATTGCCTTTTGTACGAGTTGCCATTGACCCGATCACACAGTTCAGATTATTTTCTCTTTTATTTAATTGTAATCTTTCTTTTTTCTTTTCGTCCCGGTTGTGTGACCGTAAATTAACCATCCAAAAATTCCGTTTTTTGGCTACCGTATTTTGTATTTTTCCCGGTTTTGCTACCCTAAAAAAGAGATTTTTCAAAAAAAAATTTAAGAATTTGCAACAGTGGTTTTTTGTTACCGTTTATTTTTTCATTTATAAAACAAATCCTTTTGGCCATACTGTGCTGTGTAATGTCCGAAAATTCATTGTGGGTGCATGAAAATGTGTTGATGGCATAAAATTTTTGTTTTTTGTTTTTTGCTAATTTGCTGTTTGCCCATTCCATTGGACTAAAACTTTAAAAAAAAGAATTGCTTTTAAAAAGTTTATTGGATTTTTTTTATAAAAATTTGAAAATTATTTTTAAAAAATTAAAATTTTGAAAATTACGGATTACGGGAAATTACGACGGCGTTTTGGACCCCCGTCATTACAGATTACGGAATTCCGTAGCTGAGAAAATCGCCATAATTACGGATTCCGTAATTGAAAATCCAGTTACGCCCAGCCCTGTTCCGAAGCCCGCAAAAATTTCGGATTATACCGCAATTCGGAAAAGGTTGTTGGATGGCATCCCTGGAAACAGAGAAATTTTTCAAAAAATTAATGCTTTAATTCATTAAAAATCGTAAAAAAACCAGAAAATTTTGAGAATTTTTAAAAATATTTTGCTAAGTTTTACTGGCAGTATACCGAAAATTAAAATTTCCTTTTATTGTTTTTGTTTTTAATCGGATAACTGATGCCAACCCGATCAAATTTTTTCAAAATTCCAACCCAATCAGCATCAGGTGGAGCCACCTTATTCCCTGAAATTGTACATATATACCGTATACCTGAGTTATCAAATTTGCTTATTCCCACAAATACACACATCGTAATGCATACCGTATTTACTCAAATAGAGCCCCCGGGGGCTTTATTTTTTAACCCTACCAAAAGGGGGAGGTTTTATTTTAGGGGGGGGGGGGCTCGAATTCAGTAAATACGGTATATGGGTGTAGTGTGATAATTTTATACCAAATGCTTTAAGTGTACATTTTTGCCAACCGCGCCACAAATTTTCTTGTGCCATTTACCGAAAACAAATAGAAACTAGAAACATCTGGTGCTGTTTTGCCGCGGTTGTTGATCTTTTTGGCACGGCACAAATTTGGTCGGATGAATGGGCACTAATGTTTCCCGCAAAGCAAAAAAATGCGTGTGTGCCAAAAAGGGCGGCCGGCGGCTTCAAAGGGCAAAGAGAGAGAGTGAGAGAGAGAGATAGAGAGCAGAGAGAATAGATAGAGAGAGCGAGAGAAAGAGAAAGCGAGAGAGGGAGAGAAAAGAGAGTAAGAGAGAGAGAGAGAGAAGAGAAAGAGAGCGAGAGAGAGAGAGAGAACATTGGGAGAGAGGTGAGACAGATTTAGATTTAATTGGTTTCAAATCTTTCTGGAGTGAATTTGTTGTCCAAGAAATCATCCGCGGATTATCCGGATTATTTACACTCTCCACAGTTATCCATTATCAAAAAATGTAATTAGCAGAAGAAGCAGAATGAAAACGGAAACAAATTCCGAATGTAAGCAAAAAAAAAAAAAAAAAATTTTTGAGAAGTTTGAATTTGGAAGTCAGATTTCAGGAATATTTTATTCGGCAAAAATTAAAAATTTTGGGGCCTATATTCCACTGAGCAGGTCGCCCGAAAAAGTTTTTTTTTTAATTTTCAAACCTAGAAATTTTTGATAAAAATTCTTAGAAAATTTCTTAGTAAGAAGATTTCAAGAAAAAATTTTTGAAAAACCTTTCAGCGATTTTTTCGAAATTTATGATTAAGTACTAAGTTTTTTGAAAAACTTTGCAAAAAATTGCTGAAATTTTTTTCAAACAATTTTTAAATTTTCTTACTAAGAAATTCCCTAAGAATTTTTTTATGAAAAATTTCTAGGTTTGAAAATTTTTTCGGGGGAAAACGACGTGGGGGTAAAACGACGGGGGGGGGGGGGGGGAAATGAAGTGCACCCTAAATTCCATGCCAAAACGTCATTTCATAAGTCAGAACCCCGGGATTTAAATATCAGGGCTTTTTGGTGAGACCAAAAACAAAATGCGAGAACGAAATGCCGCCCAAGAAAGGCGAGACGAGCTACATCCCGCGGATGTACACCAGGGAATGTGCCAAATGTTCGACAACCGCATAAAGAAAACTTTCGGTCACAGAAATCCCGCGGCACAAAAAAATTCGGCAATTGGACGCCTCCATGGTGATCTCTGGACACCCCAAAATACCCAAAAAAAAATCGGGAAAATTTTGAAAAAAGCATTTAATTTATTTAATTCAAAATTTTTCGTTTTTTGCTTCGTTTGAGAATTAACAAAAATTACACATACAGTCTGTTCCAAAACCATAGGCCACTAAAAAATTTTCATTTCTCAAACTTCCAATGGAGCAATCGAGCTGAAATTTTTAACAAGCTCTCCCTATAAAAAAATTTATGAATTTTTTTCCAAAATTTTCCCCAAATTTGCTTTTCAAATCTATGAGAGGCCACGTGATTAAACACAAATAACTTTTTTCTAAGGCACCATAAAAACTGAAAAAATGCATGTCCGTATAACTTTTTGTTGAGCAAAAAAGTCAATTAGGTAATACACCACCAGGATCAATCAGATCACTCCTTCAGGTTGATCGGGAGCGATCAAAATTTTAAATTACCCCAAGGGGAATTGAGTTTTCAATAGAAATTTTCAAACACTAAAACTAGCGTGATGACAGGCTACTTTGAAAAGTAGAAATCTTCAAGTAAAAAAAAACGTATTTTAAATTAATTAGCTTGCTAATTAATCTATGGTATGCTTTCTTTTTAATTAAAGCTTTTGTTTTCAATGATAGGCTACTTTGAAAGCAGGAATCTAAATTAAAAGGTCTTTTTAATGACAGGCTACTTTGAAAAGTAGGAATCTTCAATTAAAAAACGGAATTTTTAAATTAATTAGCTAACTAATTAATTTATGAGCCTTTTAATTTAAGGTTTTCTTTTTTAATGAAAGGCTAACCATGTACAAATATCCCACAACCGATTAAAAATCATTTGCTTGATTCTTGCGCACGGGGAGAAGACGAATTTGATGATAAAAAAGTCCAAAAATAGGGGTTAAAATGGGGCAAAAGGAAACTAAAAATTTGAAAAAAATTTTTTTAATTTAACTCTCAAATCCCTTTGGAGTGCATTTGGTGTCCAAAATCCGCGTTTTACATCATCATTTTCATCAATGGATTGTCGGATTATACAATTTTTGTTGCTCCGTCCGCCATTATCCATCATAAATAATATTTGTAATCTGACACAAACTAAAAGATAATTTTGTACGTAATTTGTGTACTGTTTGTGTAACGGGGAAGTAATTTCGGTACTTCCGGGTTTTGCCACCCCCCCTGAAATTTTTTTTTCTAGGCTAATTTTTGATACTGATCACGAATCTGACGTTTAATTTTAGCTACAACGTGAGTTATATTAAATTTTACGTGAAAAACATAAAAAGGCAATAGTGCCGATAGTACCTCCCCCCCTTTTCAAAAAAAAATTTCAATTTTTTTTTCACAAAGTAAAGTCATTTTAGGGGTTTTCACGGTCGGAGAATCCGATTCCTATATCCTTTTCGACACAATTCGAACCTCGAACCCAAATTCGAACAAAAAGTCAAAACTTGCGAATTTTTTAAGTTTCGAATTTTTGGTTCAAAACCGGTTTAAATTTAAGGAAACAAGCTAAAAGCAATCAATAATGAGATTTTACGAAATATTCTTGCCTTTATGCCAACTATTTATATTTTTGTTTTCAAATTTTGAACTTTTTCACGTAAAATATCACGTAACTCACGTAAAATACGTTGTAGCTATAATTAAACGCCAGATTCGTGATCAGCATCAAAAATTATCCTAGAAAAAATTATTAGAAAAAAAATTTCAGGGGGTGGCAAAACCCGGAAGTACCGTAATTTCCGCTACAAAAATTTAATCAAAAAACGGAAATTCCGGGAAAAAAACATTTATTTAAAAAACGGAATTCTAAGAACATAAAAATTTTTGAAAAAAAATTGAAAGTATGAAAAATGTTGATGAAAATTAAAAGAAATCATTAAAAAGGCAGGCAAAAAAAAAAATGCCATTGCCAGCAAGCGACGGTGCCGAGAAAAATTTTAAAAATAAATATCTTTTCTTTTCTATCTCGCAGCCGAAACCTTGCCGGCCGAAATCTCGCCAGCCGAAATCTCGCCGAGACAAAATCTCGCCGCAGAAATTTCAAAAAAAAAAAAAATTCATAATTAGAAATTTTTCAAGAAAAAAATCATAGAAAAATTTTTTATAATAAGATTTGAAGGAAAAAACTGAAAAATTTTCAAGATTTTTTTGAAATTTATTACTTGTTTTTCCGAAAATTTTCAAAAAAAAGTTCAATGATTTTTCTTGAAATTTTCTTATAAAAAATTTTTCTAAGATTTCTTTCTTGAAAAATTTCTGTTTGAAATTTTTTTTTTTTTTTGAAATTTCGGTGTCGAAACAAATGCCGGATTCGTATCAAGGACCCCGAAATCATTTGGAAATAATATTTTTCATGAATAAAAAAGAAAATTTTCAAAAACGGGAACCTTCCTAAGCATTCAACTAAAGGCTTTGAATTCTAAGTATTTCACAAGAGCCTAATTTTCTGTTTGCTATATTTTCCTCTTTCCAGTTAAATTCCCCCGATTTAAAGAAATCCATTTTTAATGCAAATAAATGACAGATAAAATCAGTGAAGCCAAAAGTCGAAAAAACATCGCTTGGTATTCTGTACATCGATGCCGCAGCCATCAATCAGTCATTCGGCGAGTTCATCTTTGAAGGTTCGACATAGGCCTAAACAGAGGGGTGACTATTGGCTTTCTCTCTGACCAATTCAGTATTAGCACAGAGAAAAAATTATCTCTTACATTGAATTGCTCAGAATAAAATAACTAATTTTCATTTCTCAGTTCATTCGCTGTGTCTGTCTGTTTTATTGGTGCTTTCTGAAAGCAAACTTACGTCTTATATTTGCACTTATGGAATGTGCACGGAAATACGCGTAGTGTGTGCCGGTGGGCGGGCGCCGTTCCACCATCCCTCCGCCGCATCGTGCCACCATTAATGTGAGCACGCTCGACCGCTTGCGCCTAAGAAAAGCAAATTTGAATATTGTCATTACACGGCAAAACCATAACAATCTGTACAATAATATGAAAAGGGATGAATTTTGAGCGTGGGACTTTTCAACTTTTGTTGGATGCGTTTTTTCATTAGTATTTTAGCGTGAGTGGGAAGGCGTAGGTGGGGTTAGCGCGACAATTTTAAGGCGCTACATTCAGTCTATTTTTCATGGTTTTAATGAGTTTTCTTAGCGCTCAATTTGTTTTACAAGGAATCTGAATTTTGGTGGTTCTAAATCTGAATTTTAGTGTTTTTTGTCATGAACTTGAAAAAAAACTTGGGAACTCTGCCAAAAAGCAATGCCTCACCCCCCCCCCCCCCAACAAAACAAACCTCAAACGTTGAAGCCGAACGGCTCGTGGTGGTGCTGTCCGATTTTTTGCACCAACCAAATTTCTTGGTTTTGAAGTCGTTTGATCCGCCTAAAAACAATCAAATGCAAATCTCAAAAGTTAATGCCACCAAATAATTAAAGAAAGTATGGACATTGTTGTCCCAAGGTAAGACCATAAATCTGTACAAAAATATGAAACTGTGATGAATTTTGAGCGCAGGAATTTCCCAACTTTTGTTGGGCGCGTTTTTTGATTAATATTTTAGCGTGAGTGCGGGATGCGGTAGGATGGGGTGTTAGCGCGACAATCCAGTCAATTTTTAAGGGACGAACCCAAAATAAGCAATTAGCATTTGCATATACCTAATTAAAAAGCAGCTCTTTTTATCACATTATTATGAGGACCGTAGCGATCGTAGCACCCATTTTTTGCATCATAAATTTAATCGTGAAAATCTTAGCGCTTTTCTAGGTGGGTCGCGAATATATTGAGGTCATTCGGCAAAACGAATTTGGCTTTCATTTCGACCCATTTCGAACCCCTAACCTGGACTTTAAAAACATAAAATACACATTTATGTAGGTATGCACCAAAAATGCCATTTTCACGCAATTTTCAGAGTGAAATTTCAACGCAACGATTCTATTGTAACAAAATACGGGTCTCTACTGCAGTTCCTCCGTTTCATTTTTGCATTTAACTGGGACAAACAACCAAAGGGGGATTCGTTTGTTTTGCAAAAAAAAATTTAGCTTAAAAATGTGAATAGGTATATTCCCGGGAGTTTTCGATGTTGTTGATCACGAATTGACATTTATTTTGACAAATTCATAATCTTTAAAATAAATTTGGTCAAATGATGAAATTTAACTGAAATTGATTTTTCTTATTCGAGTTTGTTAGGAATTGATCAAAATAGTAGTGATCACTGATCAGGGACCACAAAAACGCCCTGGAGCAAGTCTTCTGCAAACCAAAAGGGTCCCTTTATGATTTTTAACAATTCAAAATCGAACTTTAGTAATAGCGCTCAATTATTGGTACAAAGGGAACACGCAAAACTCAGCTTTTTGCTTATACGCAAAAATAATTGTTGTAAAGGATACTGCAATGGAGAAAACAGTGAACAATTGATGAAGAATGTTGAATAAAAAAAAAGCGAATGCTAGAAATGAGAGAATTCGGAGGGTATTTATAAGGAATTTTTCAAAGTAGTAGTGATCAGAGGTACCGATCGCCCTGGGTCCAACTTGAGCGCGATATGCCTTTTTGGCGCTTTAGGCGAACACAAATGCCGAAGGCAGGGACAGTGACGAGGGCATTGCCATCCGGTGCCGGCGGACAGCCCGACTTTGTGCCGACATGATTTTTTGGGTGTGGGGGCCGGAGAGGGGGAGGAATAATTGCACTGATCAGTCTCGACGAATTTCGCCGATCAAACATGCACCGTATCTATCCGACCAATCTCGACGAATTTCGCTGATCAAACATTCACCGTATCCCTCCGGTCAGTCTCGACGAAACGGAGGCATGAAAATCTGATGATTATCTCGCTATTTTTTGTTTATTTTTTCACAAAAACAACACAAATACCATTTTTGGATAGTTCTTATCCCAGCCCAACACTTTCCGTAATTAATCTTATGCCCAAACATATACCGTACCAATTTTTATTCGCATGTACCGTATCCCCAAAACTACAAAAAATGATTTATTCTTGTGATCAGAACCCAAAATGCATGTGGTTATTGCTGTTTGCTTTCGGCGGAAGTTGATCAGAATTGCAATTGGAGTGGCCTTGAAGCCAAGTGGAGACAAATTGTCGACCCGACAAAATGCCAAAAATTTTCCCGGTTTTTTTATTACCCTAAAAATGATATTTTCAAAAAATTTTAAGCATTTTTTGGTACCCATTTGGCCATACTGTGCTGTGTAATGTCGAAAAATTCATTGTGGGTGCATGAAAATGTGTTGATGGTATAAAATTTTTGTTTTGCTATTTTTCTTTTTGCCCATTAAATTGAATTTTTAAAAAAATTCGAAGGCCTCAAAAATTTCGGAAAATGGATTCCTTTCAATATTATATACATAATTATTCTTTTCCAAAATTAAAATAGCCAAAATGGAAAAAGTCAAGCGAAAGTTAGCAAGCATGGAGCCGAAAAAAATTCATACCTAATTCGGAATTCCCACCAAGCCCCCCCCCCCCACAAAAAATGAGTTTCACAATTCGGGAAATGTCAGTGTTGGCTGACATCCCTGGGAGCAGAAAAAATTTCGAGAAATTATTGGTTTAAATTTTCATTGAAATAATTGGTAAAAAATACGTGATACCGGCGACATGAAGTTTGGGCACCAGGAAGTTTGGGCACCGGGAAGCTTGGGCACCAGCGTAAGGGATTTCAAAAAAATAAAACAAAATAAATAAATAAAATGTTATATAAATCATTAAAATTTAGTAAATTTTAACAACTCTTTGCTTAAAAATTTATATGTTCTTGAAAATTAAAAAATTTATGTATGGAAACCTGGCAATCTTATTATTTATTCAATTCTTACAGATGTTTAAACGTAGATTTAAAGTGTTCTAATTTCTGTTTGGACTTAGAACTGAATACCGGCTTAGTTGGGCCCGAAATTACAAGAAACCAGTCTAATTCTATTTAAACTCATAAAATTTGAAGTCTTGAACAGACCGAGCCTTGTAATCTTATAAATTATAAATAATACATATGTATGGCATTGATATAGAATGAATGGTAATGAGCTAATGAGTTTAGCAAAAACAAGCATGGTTAATCGAGTGAAGATTCGTTAAAAAACTTTATATTCCTAATTTGATCAAATTTACTATGCCTTTTACAATTAAAAATATTTTTATTTTTTATATCTTTAATTTGGTGCCCAAACTTCCCGGTGCCCAAATTTCTGGTGCCCAAACTTCCCGGTGCCCAAACTTCCGCCCCCCGCCCGTGATACCAAACCCGTGCAAATTTTTTGCTAAATCCCAGTCCGAAACAACGGCAGGTGGAGCCACCTTATTCCCTGAAATTGTATATACCGTATACCTGAGTTACAGATACAGACAGTATTACCCAAACTTGAATATTCCACAACAAATACACACACTGCAAGGGCGTAGCCAGACCCTTGGCTTTGGGGGGGGCGGGGGGCTGAAGTCAAAAATTCGATTTTTAGGGGTGTATTTTTCTTTTTTAAGTCGATTTTTAGGGGGTGTATTTTTGGTTTTTTTTGAAAACCCGAATTATGGGGTGTATTTTGCAAAATTTTTCGCCGTTTTTCGCCAAAAAATTAATATTTTTGTCATTTTGCCTCCATTTTTCAAAAATATGGTAAAATGGGGGTCCGGCGGTGCCGATAGGCGCCGCCGGAAAATTTTTTGAGTATTTTAATGCTATTTTGTTAAGAAAATTGATTAAAATTTCAAAAAAATTTACTGAAAATTTTTTACTTTTTCGGGGGGGGGGGGGGGCTTTAGCCCCCTCAGCCCCCCCCCCCCCCGCCCTGCCTAAGTCCTTGACACACTGTACATACATGCAACCGAATTTAAGAGCCCTCTGGGGCGCCTTCAAAGAGCAAAGAGAGAGAGAGAGAACGAAATAGAGAGAGAGAGAGAGAGATAAATAGAGCGAGAGAGAGTGAGCGAAAAAGAAAAGAGAGAACGAGAGAGAACCAGATAATAGAGAGAGAGAGAAAGGAGAGAGGGGGGAGGGGGAGAGAGAGAGAGAGATAACGAAAAGAGAGAGAGAGAGAAATATTTACTTGGTTTTCAAATCTTTTTGGACTGAATTTGTTGTCCAAAAAAAGCATCCGCTGACTATCAGAGTAATCTGACGGCTGAAAAAAATTTCGGCAATTGGAAATCGGAATTCTGACGGCTGAAAATTTTTCGGAAATCGGAATTCCGAACTCAACAATAATCGGAAATCAGCATGACAGAGATCCCTGATGTATATTAGCAAGTAATCATTTAAAAATTCTAATTAGGTAGGCAAAGAAAGCACAATTTTATGAAAAAAAAAAGTTTTATTATTTTAGGGTCTCTATTTTTAAATTTGAAAAGCCTCTACATATGAGGAATGACTTTGGTGCTAGAAAGTCAAAAAATAGGGCCAAAATAGGACAAAATGAAACGAAAATTTTTAAATTAAATCCCGTTGAAGTGCATTTGTTGTCCAAAATCCGCGTTTTACATCATCAATTTCATCCGCGGATTATCGGATTATAAAATTTCTATCTTCCAACATTACGCATCATAATAATTTTGTAATCTGACTTACATAAACTATAAGGCATTTATACGTAATTTGTGTACTGTTTAACAGGGAACTAATTTCATGGCTACAAAATTAAAAAAAAAATCGGATTTCCGGGACATAAAAATTTGGAAAAAAAAATTGTGGACGCAAAAAAAAAATGAAAGTGCGAAATATGGTTATGAAAATTGAAAAATTCAATTAAAAATTTAAAAAAATATATATTTTTTGAATTTAAAAACATTAATAAGGTCATTATTTTAGGTCTTAAAATTGCCAAAAATGTTTAATTGAAAATTTTTTATTAATCACCCAAAAATATGTAATAGTCAAAAGAAATTTAAATAAAAGTATATAAAGAAATTTTTTAAATATATTTTTGTAAATAAATATTTACGATTTATCTTATTTGAAGCATTTTAATTTGTTTTTCGCATAAAAATGCAATTAAGAAAAAAAAATTGACAGCATAAAAATTGGATTTTTCAATTTCGGGACTTTATAATTTGAGTTTTTCCAAAATTTTGTAAAAAAAAAATAGAAAAATTTCATCTAAAAATAAAAATCAAATGAATAAAAAATATTAGGTTCGAGAATCTTGAAGTGAAAATGTGTGAATGGCATTCAAAAAAAAAATAATTTTAGAAGAACTGATAAAATCAAAAAAAAATAATAATTTTATTTAATTTAATTTTAAGAAAATAAATTGTAAATCGAATTTTTACTTATTTTTTTTTGTGCAAATTTTTTCCCACAAATTTACCCAATTTTCCATTAATTTCTTTATTCATTTTTTCCATTAATTTCTTGAAAAAATGAAATAAATGTGTTTTATATGTATGTGTACACCCAATTAGCAGTTGTATCGGTGAATAAATGTGCTTTTGTTGCTCGTTAATTTTGATGATTTCCTACAAATGAGAACGAGAAAAAATGCCGTGTCCAGCGACGGTGCCGAGAAAATTTTTTTGAAAATTTTTTAATGTAATTTTATTTTACTGAAAAATTGGCATAAACGGTGGGTGAGTGTGCCAGGAATTAAATTCGAATTGCAAAATTTTATTTTTTTAAATTACACTAAAATGTAGGGCTAGAATTTTTTTATTTAGGGAAAAAGCGGATGGCACAAATATTTTTTAAAATAAATATTTGCAAAAATTATTAGCAATTGTTTTTTTAGAATTTTTTTCTCAATTCAAACAAATTTTTTTTTCATTAAAAATTGTTGAAAATATTTCCTTATTTTTTTATAAACTCCTTAATTTTTGACCGAATAAAAAATTTCAAATTTTTGTCCTTAACTTTTTTAGAACTTAAGAAAATTTATTAAAAGTTCATCATTTAACTGAAACCTTGGCAGTATCGTCAGAAAACAAAAATTATTTTTCCTAAAAATATTATTTTAAAAAAAAAACAAATTTTGGCACAAAATTCGACGACATTTATCGAGATCCGATTTTTCTCTATTTTCAAGCATTTTTTTTTATTTCCTTATCTTGCTGTTGTGCTTCCTGTCAACAAATCCGTTTTAGCGGGCCGAGGGGGATGGCATAAATTTACAAAATTTCTCCCTTTTTTGTGTACGATGGATGAAAAAAAAGTGAGCGTGCCAAAAAAGGAAATAACGGCACGGCACACCAAATTTTCATGCCATTGTTGTCGGATCTCGAAAAAGTTATTTTGTTGTAGCATTAGCAAGCAGAGCAGCAACAAAAATTTTTGTTGTTGGTGGGTCATTAGCCGCTAATTTGGGCGGCAAACGCAAAGGGCCGATTTATCACTTCCATTCACTCATCATTGGTCGCCCATTGTTCCATTCTGCCGCGGCACAGCCAAGCAACACAAACAATTTCTTTGGCATTCGCCTTTTTGGCCAAATTTTTCAACATCCACAGGGATTCAAAGGCTTGGTCTTGGCCAGCCCAAGTTTTGGGCCATTTTTTCAGGGCCAAATTGGCATTTGTCAGCAGCGCTACGATTATGGCACATTGGTACCACGACGACCACCACCACCACTACTACCAGCTAAGAGCGCCTGTTCGAGAATCAAAAAAATCTCGAACCTCGAGAATTTGCCCCCGAGAGTCTGAGAATCAAGACTCTCTTGAAATACCAGACTTAAAATTCTTGAAATTCGCAAATTGACACCGGCACCCAAGCTACGGTTGCTCTTTTTTGGGGGGGGGGGGGGGAGTGGCACTCCCACCGCATCCACCAGCAGTAGCAACAATGGACAGTTTTGACGGGGGGATAAAAAATGTGATGGCATAAATCATTCCCCCTCTTCCCCGCCCCCGCCCGAAGGCACGGAAGTGTCAACTGTTGGCCCATCCCCGCCCCCGTCCGAAGGCACGGAAAGTGCCAACTGTTGGGCCATATAGCTGGCACTAAGTTTTCTCGATTAGGCCTGTAAAATTTCGAAAAATCCATTTAAAAACCCCGCTTTTCAAACATTTTTAAGCCGGATTGTCGCCAAATTGCCCCCTCCCCGTCGGTGCCTTCCATCCATCGCCCATTAACTTTTTGTCATGAGATTTAGTGCCCCCCCCCGCAAAAAAAAAAAGCGCCGGAGGGGATGTATGACGCTGGTTGGTCCTTCCAAAATTGGACAAGCTCTCCCCCACCCATTCATTGTCCCCATTCTCCGCTCCATTACCCCCATTTTGTTGGAAGAACAATCATTTCTCATCCAAAAAGATCGCGCTCCTCCCCCTCCCCCCCCCCCCCCCCCCGTTTTTTGGCTTTTAACCAACGGCGACGGCACGGCGGCCACGGCACTCTCAAAAAAAGAAATTGCCAAAAAAGCGGCCACGGCACTCTCAAAAAGAAATTGTCAAAAAAGCGGCCACGGCACTCTCAAAAAAAGAAATTGCCAAAAAAGCGGCCACGGCACTCTCAAAAAAAGAAATTGCCAAAAAAGCGGCCACGGCACTCTCAAAAAAATAAATTGCAAAAATTTAATTCCTTTTTAAGAAATTTCATTTTAAAATGGCACTCCAAATTTCAACCACCGTCTTCTTGCTGTTTGTGTTGGCCACTTCGCTTCTGCTGTTGATGCCGTCCGGCAGCAGTGCCAAAGTGATGCCCCAGCTTGGTACGGTTGTTTTTTGGCGCTCCCAAATTCAAAATGCCAGCAAATCAATTTATTTCAAAATGCCAAAACTACCCTTCAAAAAATCGAGCTTTTAATGCCGTGAGCAATCCTATGACATCATCATATGTCCAAATAAAATTCAAAATGCCAAATCAAAGAAATGCCGCCGTGCCCTATTTTCAAAATGCCAAACTTTCCCATTCAAAAAATCGGGATTTAAATGATGTGGATAAGCCAATTTCAAAGTTTCGGTGGCCCATCCGGCATTATTTTTCATAATAAATCTTCTTGGACCACTCCATTTTCCCACTAATGACTCCCGCGAGTGCCATAAAATCCCATTTTTTGGGGGCAATTTTAGGCTTCGCGAATGCAGAACAACTGATGAATGACAACAGCAGCCCAATAATGGGCGCCGGAGTTGAGGGCGAAGTCATGGACAAAGTGGAGGCCCGACTTTTGGGTAAAATAATTTAAAATTGGCATTCATTTTGGCAAATTGTTGCGTCACAGAGGGTGCCAAAATTTAATTGGAATAATTTGAAAAAATGCCATTTTTAAAATCATGGCCCAACATCATTCATTCACACAGGTGCACTGGAACTTCTTCAGAGCTATAAAGAAGGTGAGGAGAACAATGGGGGGGGGGGGGGTGACTTAATTGGTGGGATTTCATTTATGCCCCAGGACAAAACGCCAAAAGAAAAAAAAAATGCAAATTAATTAGGTTAACTGATCAGCTGATCATTTTGCCATAATTACCATACTTTTTTCTCTTTTTTATGATACTGTCCCGCTTTCGTTATAACAAATTAAATTAAATTAATTAATTATATGAGCTCTAAGTGTAATTGACTGACCATAATTAGCAAATTCGGTCGTCCCTCATTCATTTTGTGAATGGACAATCAACCATTGGTTACGTTTTTCCTTAATGGACCCCATCGAAGACATCTCTCACCCAAATTTTCCAAAAAGTTTCGCTAAATTTTTCCAAAAGTTCCACAATATTAGCAGTTTTTTGTGAAAATCTGATAAAGAATCGAGGAAAAACCTACAAAAAATTTTCCCAGAAATCCGAAATTCTCATTTTTAAATCCAAATTTTTTTGCCATCTTCTTTAGAAAATTTTTGTTGGCAGGCTTTCAAATATCATAAATGAAACTGGATACTGTATTTAGTGTTGATTGGACACTTTGATAAAATGATCGGGAGGAAAGAACATGATTTTAGAAATGTTTTTTCAGTCCCAATTGTGCCCAAATTCACGGAAAAGCGGAAGAACAAATTCGAGTTCATCCGATTCGGGAAGAGAAGACGATGATCAACAAGAGAGAGAGAGAGTGGAAGGACAGACAGTCAGACAAAACCATTTGAGTGATCAGAGAGAGTGGTGATCAATGTTAATTGATACATTTTTAACAAATACACGTACAATTTTGGTAATATTATCGCTGGCAATGGGACATTTTTTGCTTTTTGATGGGCATTGAATAAAGAGAAACACTGTGTGATCAATTAAATTGATGATGAATGTGTGAAAATTCACAATTCTCGGGGTGTCAAAAATATGTTCATTTAACCACCCGAGTCTCGAAAATTTGCAGTCTCGAGTCTCACTAATTGGCGGATCTCAGATATCTGCCAAGGATAACAATTTGAATATTTAAATTAGATTTCGAGCTGGACCCAGGCCAGGATTTTTTTCTTAGCTTTTGTGTTTTTCAAAATGTCGAGCTCTTATTTTAACAGATTGTGCGCCTTATTAGTAACGAATTTTTTTTGAAAATCTAACAGAATTTGGGCCAATATTAGATAAATTGGGCCAATGACAACTTGTACATCTTTTTTCTGTATTTTTTGAATTTTTTTATGTTAAAATATTCCATTTTTTAAACCGTTTATTTTATTTTTGTATGATGAGTTGCAGGGAAATTAGCAGTCAATTTCAAATAATAATCATAATATGCGTAACATGTTTCTTAAAAATTCATTTTCAAAATCAAAGTGAGACCAACACAAAACAGAGATGAAGAATGGGAGAGAGAGAGATTCAGCAGGCAACACACTCAATTTGGTTTTTTGAGTTTTGATTATGACGAACATAAGAATAATTTAAAAAACAACAATTTCTGGGTTGTTCCGCACAATTTTTCCTGTTTTTTTGCGCACTTCCAATTTTAATTTTGTTTTCCCAAATGCGCATTAATTAATTATCATTAATTAAGAAAGTTTTTGTCTGAATTTCTTGCATTTATACCCATCAAACATTTTTTTAAATTTGGAAGTGCGTTCATAAAACAGGAAATTACAGTACCCCACACCCATATAGGTATTATGCATGTCCTGAAAATGAGGCCAGGCCCGTAGCCAGGGGGGAGGGAATTCCAGTAAAAAATAAAAAGTTTCAAGAAAAAATTGCACAATTTTCTTGTCATATTTCTCTAGAATTTCAAGAAATTTTCCCAAGGTGCCTATTGACACCACCAGTGCTCCATTGTATTTTGAAAATTTGACCCAAATATGGCAAAAATTTTCAAACCCGGTACAAATTCCTGCTTTTTCAATCCGGCGCTACAATTTTGAAAAAAAAAACAACGGACAAATATTTTTTGCACAGAAAAGCAAAAAAAAAAAAAAAAGTCTTCGGATTCCCCTCTCCCCTCCAAAAAAAATTTCTCTGGCTACGGGTCTGAATGAGGCACAATTCAATTTTAAAAAATTCGATTCAATTCGAGAGCATTTCCAATTCGTCCGTCCGTCCGTCCGTTTTCTTATTTTTTCATTCATTCATTTTTGCCCTTTTCTTTTTCCTCCTCTTCCTCCTCCTCATTGTTGTCGTCATTGTTGTTGTTCTCCTCTTCCTCATCCTCTTCTTCTTCCTCTTCCATCTCTGCTGCTGTCGCTGCACTTTTCTTTTGCATTGTCAACTCATTTTTGGACGCGTTGAACCCGTTGCATTTGTAGCAGAAAAAGGACAGACTTTTGAACTCCTCCAGCAGTGCCATGCCGTTGTGGGTGTGACAATGGGCACAGATCAGCGCATAACTGTAAACAGCAACAACCAATAACCAATACAAACAATTACAGTTCATTTTTCACCGTACCGTTCTTCCGCCCTACCTCGAATTTTTTTTTTTCAAAAAAATTAAGAATTTTTTTTTGCATTTTATTTGTTTGAAATTTTTTTTTTTTTGCTATAAGAAATCAGTGAAAAATGTTAAAAACCGACCGACTGTTGATACTTTCGCCCATCAAAAAGTCCAAAACGCGATCTGAAAAATGCACAGAATTTAAAATGAGATTAAAATAAACAAATAAAAATGGGAATACAAAAAAGTGTCGCCCGAACAGGTGGAAATTTTTGAAAAAATCAGCGAAAAATCCGATAGAAAAATTTTTGACCCACGGATTAACCCACCGGGAGCAATTCGTTTCCTACCCCCAGCAAGAAATTTTTCAAAAAACTCATCAGAAATTTTTTTCAAAAAAAATTTTTTTTTTAAACATGAAAACAGATTTTGTAAAATTAAAAAAAATAGGGGGGGGGGGTGACCGTTTTTTATGCTTCATGATTTTTTTTTTTATTTACCCACTGGCGTCCGGCTCTGCTCAATGAACGGACGAATTGGTGTCCTCTGCTGCGCGTGATAGTGGTGGTGGTGGTACGGCGTGGGCGTGCCGCCCCAATGCCAACGACGACGACGCCGCCGGCGTCCGATTACGCAATGCCGCGGCGCCAGCGATGATGCCGCTGGCGTTGTCCTGCATTTCGTACAGTTTTGGCAACACTTTGCCTGCCCCGGGTGCTGGCGTTGACAGTGCCGTGCCGGCAGTGATGGCACCGATCAATTGCTGCTGCTCCGCTGCAACGTCATTAATGTCCTTAATGAGGGTGTGTAAGAGACCGGCACGTTCGGGGGGTATTTTTTTTTGACCAAATTTACCGATGTGTTGTTTTTTCGGTTTTGGTATAAATTTTTTGAAAATTTTACATTTCAAATTCATCAAAAAAAATTAGTACGAAAAAAAAGTCAAAAAAAAAATTGTTTTTCTCGAAAATCTGAAATTTTTATTTAAAATTTCTTTTTTAAAATAAAAATTTAAGATTATTTCACTTAAAAAAGCGTTCTAATTTTCGAATTTTTATGTTCGAACAGGATGAAATGATGAATTTTGTTGTTTACAATTAGTCAGTTCATGGAACATAATTTAGAAAATTCTTTTAAATAAAGGCATAACCTAAAATTTTCCCGCCATACCAAGAGCATGGACAAAAATGGCCAGGATTTCGGCTTGGGGAGGTATCTCCCCCCGGGCGATGACCTTTTTTTTCTTTTTTTTTTTGCTTTTCACACCCGTTTTTTTGTGGCTCGGTTTTTCCAAAAAACTTTTGGGGAACAGGTGGTCCGGCGGTGCCGATAGGCGCCGCCGGGAAAATTTTTTGCATTTTATAATCCGATTTGTTAACAAATTTGTCCAAAAAAAGACAAGTTTTGCGATTTTCAGCCATTTTTGGCAGATTTTCATCAAAAAATGTGTGTGTTTTTTTAAATTTTAGCGAAATTTTTTGGAAATTTGGGGGAGGCTAACTCTGTGGAGGGGGGGGGGGGGGGGGTACCAGTTAGGAAAGTCTAAAAATTTCAACAAAAATACTAATTTTTCCTTAAAAATTTCGGGTGCGGAGGCGTCTTGGGGGGGGGGGGGGGTACGTACCCCCCCCCCCTGGGACCGTCCCTGCCCCCTTTTCGGCATTTTTTCGTGTTTTGTTTTTGTCTCTGCCAAAAAATTTCGTTTTTTTTAATAATTTTATGATTTCATTTCGGTTTTCCGCTTTCGTCCCCACTTTTCTCGCCCTAATTTTTGTTTTTCGCCATGCCTTTGAGCTCCGACGACGAATGGCTGCCGACCCATTTTTGTTGCCGTGACCAAATGAAGTGCCGGCGCCGGCCCCTCCGTTTTTGTTCTTTTCCGTCTCCTCGTCGCCATACTTTTTGATCAGTTCCATTGCCACATTGTACTTCCTGCACGAAAAAATGCATCCAGAATTCGGTTACAAAACATTTATTTGGGCCTATATTCAAAATCGGACTAAAAATTTAATTTTTTTTTTTTTGAATCACAGATGGCTTAAACAGCCTTAAATAAACGATAAGCAGTAATTTTATCCAATAATTTGATCATAATCATTAAATTTTTTGGAAAAAATCATGGTTTTTCAAACAACAGAATTATTGTTCCTAATGAATCAAAAAACTGTTATTTTCTTAAAGTTTAATGTTCTTTATGACCTCTAGGATTGAAAAACGCAAATTTAAATCCGATTTTGTGAAAAAATTTTTGAAAAATTTTCGAAACATTTTACATTTTTTTTTTTGAAAGTTTTTTTTTTCTTGCCTCGACGTAAAAAAATTTTATGGGGGGGGGGGAGATCCCAGACGGAGAAGGTCGTCCCTCCCGAAATTTTTTTAGAAATGAAAAATTTTTTTTTATTTTTTTACGAGGGGGGGGGGGGGCTATCCCTGGGAAGGGGCACTCACTCGTTCTCCTTCACCCGCTCAATGATGGACAGCTTGAGCTCGGTGAACAATGTGATCCGGTTCCGCTTCCGTCCCACCAGCCAACCAAACGCGGAAAAGACCATGTGACGGACCAGCCACAGGAGGAGACCAGCGCAAAGCCAAACCATGGCGACGGACAGCAAACGACGGCGGACAGGGCCATGTTGGAACCAGCCGAGGGAGGACAGCACGGTCACCACCAGCACGGTGAACCAGTTCAGCCAGCGCAAAATGCTACACAATGGGGGGGGGGGGGTGGCATATAAAATGGGAACAGTTCGTCCCCCCCCCCGCAAAAAATTTTTTAATCGAAAAATTTCAAAAAAAAAATTAGGAAAATTTTTCGGCGATTTTTTTCTAATTTTATGATGAATTACTTACTAATTTTTGTTTGAAAAATGCTCCCAAAAAATCGCTGAAAATTTTTTCAATAAGATTTTTTTCTTGAAATTTTCTTACAAATTAAAAAAAAAAAAAAAGATTTGTTCCCATTTGAAAAATTTCTTCTAAAAACTGGGACACAATTTGAACAAGCTTCCCAAATTCAAAAAACAGAGGCATCCTTTTTACGAATTTCATCAAAAATGGAGTGAGGGGGATCATTTTCAGAATTCCATCAAATTGGGAGGCATTTTATTCAAAAACCGGGTCAATGGCAGCTCGTACAATGGATAGTTTGTTTAATGGAGTTTTTTACAAATAATTTTCGCAAAAAAATTATTTTTTTTCTCTATAAAAACCTAATTTTTGTTAATTTTAACCAATTTTTCAAATTATTTTAATTTTATTGGAAATTTTTTTTCAGAGAAAAATTTTTTCAATTAAAATTTGCAAGCCTACTACTATGACATCATATTAACGAAAATTCACCAAAATAGCGGTCCAATTTTTTAGTGCTTTCCAAAGATTGCATTTTTTTGCGTCCATTTTACCGATTTTCTTCGCCTTACCCCGCCCGATCGGCCAACAATTGCTTCAGCTGGACCTCCAATTCCCTGATTTGCAGCACAAGTTCGTCCAATTCCTCACTGGGCGGTCTTTTCCTGCTCCACAAAATGTTGCCCATTTTCTTAAAGCTGTTACACAAAAAAATGCAAAAAAACAAAAATTTTTAACCGAAAAAAAACGAAAAAATTCGATAATTTGTACGCCAAAAACCATTCGAATAAATTATATGTACAATAAAATAAAGACGAACTTATTTTTTCCTACAATTTTTTAAACAAAAAATGTATGGTAAAACAAATAAAAATGTGTCGACATCATCAAAAATCAGTGATCAAATAAATGGCGTATAGACGGGGTCCTCCTCGTGTTCACCTTCCGCAAGGATTTGCTGTTTGTAGTCCATGTACCGGTACTTCCTGTTGTGCACACCGGCCTTGTGTATGTACTCCAAAATGCGTCGTTCCAACGCCTGGGAAAATGAGTGGGCGAGTAAAATTGGAAAAAAAGTTTTAATTGTAAGGCCCAGGTCAGCGAAAACTCGGGGTTTTTTGACGCCCATCAGTGGCTTTTTTCTAAATTCCTGGATTTTTCATTTTTTTTTTTTGCCAGGTTGTCCGATGAAAAGATTCCACCAGAAAATAAAAAAACATTTTCATGCCAAATCTGTTAAAAAATTTCGCCCTTTACAAGTTTTTCGCGCACCTCGCTCACCTGAATTTAAAAAAAAAAAATTTAGAAATTTTTTAGAAAAAATTTAAAGATGAATTTCTTTCCAAAAAATTTTGAAATTTGTTTTTTTTTGAGCAATTTCCCCTCCACCACAGGGCATCATCCTTATGTGTTCATCAAGCATAACGTTTTATACCAAGAAACTTGAAAGTAATGTTCAATTCCTTGTCCCTGAATTTAAAGTGCTTTTATCCTCCGATCATTTGATTGTTAATAAATTTTTGAAAAAGTTTTTGAATGGCCGAGCGGTTTAATCAAAAGGTACAACAAATCAAATAGCAATTTACTAATAAAAAAAATGAAGGGACCTCAACGACTGCACGGGTCAGAACCAATGTCTCATGTTTCACAATGCTGTAGCAGTTCAGCCCGTACAGCGGCATCACATTGAAGGACGGAATTTTGTTGGTCGCCTCCACCAAATTTGGGTTGAATTTGTTGACAGTGCTAAAAAAAAAAAGGGTGGGGGTAAATGGGTGCACACCAAATTAGTGTGGTCAATTAATTACTAATGGCAAGAAAACGTGTGCGAAGGCTGCACCATGGGGAAATAGAAAATAGACAAATTTGTGGACCTCACCAGGGACGGGAACAGGACAAAATCACGCCGCCGAAATAACGCCGCCTGAAAGAGTTATGCTCCAAAAACCAGGCTGGCGCCCAGTTGGCCGGCGCCCAGTCGACCCCCACCGAAATCTTTCGCCCTTTTACAAGTTTTTCGCGCACTCGCTCACCTGAATTTAAAAAAAAAAAATTTAGAAATTTTTTAGAAAAATTTAAAGATGAATTTCTTTCCAAAAATTTTGAAATTTTGTTTTTTTTTTGAGCAATTTCCCCTCCACCACAGGGCATCATCCTTATGTGTTCATCAAGCATAACGTTTTATACCAAGAAACTTGAAAGTAATGTTCAATTCCTTGTCCTGAATTTAAAGTGCTTTTACCCTCCGATCATTTGATTGTTAATGAATTTTTGAAAAAATAAGAAAATTTTCAAACAACAGAATTAATGTTCCTAATAAACTAGAAGACAGTGTTTTCTTTATGATAGTGCTGTTTAAGCTATCAGGGCTTGAAAAAATTCAACTTTGAATCCAATTTTGGACATAGCCGCAAAAGTCGGGGTTCCATAGCGACAATAAAAATTGGAAAAAAAAGAAGAAAGGAAAGGTACCTCAACGACTGCACGGGACAGAACCAATGTCTCATGCTTCACAATGCTGTAGCAGTTCAGCCCGTACAGCGGCATCACATTGAAGGACGGAATTTTGTTGGTCGCCTCCACCAAATTTGGGTTGAATTTGTTGACAGTGCTAAAAAAAAAAAAGGGTGGGAAACGGAGCAGGAAAAAACGTCGCCAGCCGAAACGTCGCCGGGACACATAAGGTCGCCGCAAAATTTTTTCAAATTTTATTAAAAAAATTATCAAAATTTTTTAGTTACCTAGCCTGGTTCGGAAAAATTTTTAGGAAAATTCTAAAAATTTTTTTATTAAGAATTCAAGAAAAAAAATTTTTTTTTTTTCAAGTTTTTTTTTCGGCTTTTTTTTTCTTCTTAAAAATCAGCAAATTTTGTTCTTATGAACACTTAGACTTTCAAAAAGGCTAAAATAATTTTAAATTTTCTTAAAATTGAAAAATTTTTAATTTTTTTTTTTGCGGCGACGTTATGTCCCGGCGACGTTTTGGGGTGTACCCGGTGGGAAATGGGTGCACCAAAATTAGTGGCCAATTAATTATTAATGGCAAGAAAACGTGTGCCAAGGCTGCACCATGGGGATAAAACACACAAATTTGTGGACCCCCTCCCCCATTTTTTGACATGTTTTTTTAAATCGAATTGGAAAAGAAGTCCAGGGTACCCTGGGAAATTTTTGTTTAGGAAAATTTATGATTAAAAATTTTATGTCAAAAATTGAAAGTAGACCAATTGTTTAATCCAAAAATAACAACAACAAAAAAAAACTCACAGATCAACAAACAGCACGGAATAGCCCCAATTGCGTGCGTCGGCCAAATCGTGCAAAAACTAAAAAAAAAAAATTTTTTTTTTTGCACCCTCCTCCAACTTGTGGATCCGAGCTGTTCAGCGTGTCATAGCTGTCCACAATGACCAGGTCGTCCTGCGCATGTTTGAGGGTCAACGCGGTGCGGAGCCCGTGCACTCGGACGGTGTTGGGCAGCATGTAAAATTGGGTGTACGGGCCGCGAACGCCGTGCGCAAAACCGCCGCGGATGAAATGCGGTGACCGTATGCTTAAAACAACGAATTTTGAGTTGCATCAAAAATTGGGGCAATGCCATAGCTAATGGCATAAAAAAACGAATGTAAAATTTTGAACGATTAGGAAAATTTTTTCCATTCCGAGGGGGGGGGGGGGGGAAATTTGGTAAAAAATTATTTTTGTTGAAATTTTCCCGGTATCACTACATAATTGGATTTTTTTGATTTTTTTAAATTGCCAAAAAAACCCCAACAAAATTACTCGTATAATGGCCAAAAATCTGATAAAATGGCCTTATTTCGTCAATTTTCCTCCTCTTTAATTGCCTAATTCAATTCGAACACCTTTTTCAAAACCAGGTTATTTTGAAAAAAAAATTTCAGGCTAATTTTGTTGGAAAATTTTTGAGAAAAACTTAGAGAAATTATCATAAAATTTTGAAAAAAAAATTACATTTTTTCGGGGGGAATGGATAGTGTATCATTTGTTTAGTGAGGGCCTGACAAAAGTGCGTCAAATCAGTGAGCCCCAAAAAGCAATTTTGACCAAATTGCCAAACCTTCCTGCATGGTGACGGCCCATCTTTTTCTGAGGCCACGGCTTTCGGCCGCCGCCCGGCATTTCGGCGCGGGACAACATTTTGAGGAGCGTCAAATTCCGGTAATTGGATTGCCTGGAAATTCAAATTAGCATTTGTTTTAAAAAATGCAAATGATGCCATGATAACCATGTGATGTTTCGATGAAGCAAATCCAAGCGCGGTTTGACACGGAAAATGTCTGAATTTGAACAAATGAAAATTGGACATGTATTAATATTAAAATTCAAATCCAGGGATGGCCCTAGAATTCGTCTTGGGTAGAATATTCCCCCCCCCCCCCCCCGTGCGATGAATTTTTTTTTCTTTTTCGTAAAAAACAACTAATTCCAAAAAAGGGGCTAACCAACCGGGAGCCATTTAGTTCAAATCTTTTAAGAACGATAACATTTGGCAGCCCCTATTATCAGGCAGTTTAAAAAAAAAAACGAAGTTCGACATTTTGAAAAAAGAAGCATGGACCTGAGTTTTCTAGACAAAATTCATTAAAAACCAAAGGGCCTCTGGATCAGGCCGAATTAAAGTTCGAAAAAGCCCGGACCTGGATTTCCAAGGGAAAAAATCCAAGCCTGGATCTCCAGGTCGAACTCTAAAGATAGTTAAAATTAACTTTTCTGAATTAGGATTTTTTTTGAAATCTTCGCAATTAAATTTTTATTGTAACTTAAATTTCAAAGGAATTTATTAGAGGAAATTTAGGGCTTCTGGATCCACAGAAATCACGCAAAAATTTGTGCTAGCTTATAAACAATTATAAATGTTTGGAATAAATTGTGTGCCAATGTCCCAAAATGATGCCATTTTCGCTCCAAATTGAGGCCATGCCTGGATGGAGTTGAATGAGTCCACAATTTTTCTGCTCAACATCGTCCAGAGAAGTGACCCATGCCTCGGGAATTTCTTGAAAAGGGTTCCGTTTGTCCAATTTCCATAATTCACGCAACTCCTTTCTGCAGCATGAAGTGGAGATGGGTCGTGCCGAATTAAACAAATGCGTAAAAAATTTGGCACTAATCATTTTGAACAGCTGAAAAATGTCATCAATTATGCATGGAAATTCATCATGTATTTTTGTTTAACATTATTATTAGGGCATCCAAAAATATGGATATAAAATCACGAAATATGGCCATAAAATATGGACAACAAATCGCAAAATATGGACATAAATTGCAAAAATCTCAAAATATGGACATAAAATTGCAAAATATGGACATAAATTTTTTCAAATTTAGGGGTAAATTTTCAAAATTTTCTTCAAATTCATTAAATTCTAGTAAAATACATCTAAATGGCTAAATACGGTATAAGAACTAGTTATAGAAGAAAAAAAGCAATTTCTAGAGAAAACCGACACAAAAAAAACATAAATTAATCAATTTTTAAGAAAATTTAAATTTAATCAATTTTTTCGACAAAATTTTGCTAAACAATTTTTTTTCGGAAATTTTTCCGGTCTGTGGGGTCAAAAAGGCCAATTTAGCTTATAGGTGCCGTTCAAATAGAGGTTTTTTGGAAAAAATCCAAAATATGGACATAAAATATGGACAAAAATGCGAAAATATGGAAAAATATGGAAATATGGATATAAATCGCGAAATATGGAAAAATATGGAAAATATGGATATAGAAACCCATCCTAGAAGCTTCAAACCAAGCTAAAAACATGTTTTTCGTGCGTTTCAGGCCTCCCATAGTCCAGGAAAAAAATATGGATTTCCATATAATTTCATGCCCTAATTATTATTATTTATATGTACTGTAGTATAATAACTCATAAATATTGTCTCTCATTTTTATGTATGTACTAGAGTTGCACGGTAATCGGTAATTGTAAAAAAAACCGGTACCGGTAATTTTCGGGTTGAAACCCCGGTACTTTTTGGCTGGGAAAACCGGTAAAAAACCGGTACTAGTACCGGTACCGGTCAAAACCGGTACTAAGTACTCAGTTGTACCGGTTTTTTCAGTACCAGTACCGGTACCGTGCAACCCTAGTATATTTTTTTTAAAAAATACATTTATAAGAAGTAGGTAATTGTGAAAAACAATGTCATCGTTTGCGCATCAAGCACTGGCAAAGTAACAACACAAAACAATGTAAATAATCCAATTCGGCAATGGTGTGGAATTGCGGTCCCGGCGAAAAATTAATTTAAAAATTTTATTTTTGTTTTTCCTAGAGTGAAAAATGTGCTGATTACGAATCTGAGCTCAGATTTTGGAAAATCACAGATTTTATCTTAGATTTTTTATCAAGTACTTGATTTTTTCCGAAAACTTTAAGAAAATTAATCGGGCATAAAACTTATATACAGAATTTTAGAGCTCAAAAAGAGCTTTCGAATGTGCTATTGAATGATAGGATAAGTTAAGTTGTTCGTTTTTTACGGTTTTTTAAAATTTAATTACTGGCCCTTACGGGTCATGTGAGAGGGGGTCTGGGGTTCGAGCCCGCTTGGCTGCGGTTTATTTTTTATGCTATTTGGTGGAAAATCATAGACAAAATGATGGATTTTGAAAAATCCAAGGTCATATTCGTGATTAGAACATTTTTCACCACAAATTCTTGTAAAGAAAATTTATAAAATTTTGAAAAAAATCAAGTACTTGATAAAAAATCTATGATAAAATCTGTGATTTTCCAAAATCTGAGCTCAGATTCGTAATCAGCACATTTTTTCACTCAAGGAAAAACAAAAACAAAATTTTTAAATTAATTTTTCGTCGGGACCGCAATTCCACGCCATTGCCTCCAATTCCCCACAAAACGGGGCAAAAATTTTGAAGTGAAAAGGTCGGAGGAGATCACATTGAGCGGCCAAAACAACCAACAAACAAACGTCAATGTCAGCCACCGCCGGAGGTATTGCTAAAATAAGTGAACTAAAATGAACGAACGCCTTCAGAGCCAATCACGGGAAAGCCCGAAATCAGCAATTTGTAGAAAAACGTATAAAATGAACGAACGCCTTCAGAGCCAATCACGGGTAAGCCCGAAATCAGCAATTTGTAGAAAAACGTACCCCGGAATACCCAAATTGAGAAGAGAAAAAGCGATATTTTTGAGTTTTTTCAAAAACCAAAGGGGAAGGAAGACCCTCCTATTTTGCAAAAAAAAAAAAAAATTTTTTTTTGACCAAAAAACTTGAAAATTTGTTTTCCGTTGTTTTAGGAGTCACTGATCACGAATACCATACCCATTTTGAAGCTCTAACTCGAAAAAACTATGAAAATTGAGTTTTTCGAATTTTGTTTTGTCTGTTGAAAATTTCAAGGAGTTGATGCATTTGGAGCGAATAAATATTCTGTTTTTAAAAAATAAACAAACCAACAACCTTTTGTTCAACACGGTTTCCAACTCAACTTCGGCAAAACGGTGAATTGTTTTTTGAAACTGTTTATCAAAATCCAAACGGACATTGACAAAATTGGTGTGTTGTTCCTCAAAACGCGCTCTTGACTGCGCCTGTTGTCGTTCGAAACGCTCATTGAGATGCGATGTGAAATTTTTTGACCACGACAAGAAATTGTTGTTGATTTGCTTGATATCGTTGAAATGTCCGTCGATCATCAGTTTGAACGCTTTGTGCTTTTCGTCGACGTGAAGAATCAATTGATAAGTGATGCACACAATGGCAACACACAGACACAGAGCGCCGATCATTGGCCAGTATTTGCTAATTCCTTAAAAAAAATTTTAAAAGACAAAATCTTTAACAGATTAGTATGCTATGCAATTTCTAATCGAGAAAAGTTTACCATGAATTAAATAATTTTGGCTGTTTCGTCCATGATTCATGATTAGGTAGAGACGAAAAAATGCAAGAATTTTACTAAAAAATGGTGATTTAGGAATTAAATTCATTTTTAAACGGATAATGTGGATTATTAGCTTGGTATGAGGTTTTTTTTTTATAACGATTTTGAACATAAACTCAAATCTTAAGCGACCGGCTGAATTTTATTATGCCTTTTTCAGGATTTTTGTGCCTTTAATGCTTTTTTTGGCATTTTGCTGTTTTGGTGCCTTTTTTGGCGTTTTTTCCGAAAAATTACATTTAAAAATGCAATAAAATCGGGAAAATACACCCGAAATGACCTGAAAATTTTCAGAAAACACCCCATAGAATGAAATATTTTCTAAAAAAATTGATCGACAAAAATTTTTTTTCTTGATAAAAAATTTATGTTTAAAAATTTTCTTTATTGTAAAATATTTAATCATCATTTAAATGACCAAAATTAAGTTAGTTGGTTAAGTATTCTAGTGCCTTTTGCTAGCACCTTTCATAAACAACAAACAAAAACAAAATATTTAGGTATGTATGGCATAGAAAATCACAATTATGTACACACCAAAATTAACAATTTTTCACTTTATATTTATACATAAAAATTTGTTTGTTTTGGCATAAAAAGGGAGCATCGGCAAATTAATGAAACGATAAAATTTGCTTTTTAAAAACGTCACAACCGGTAATTAACTAAAAATCCCGTTTTTCAACAATCGAACGGCCACAAAAAGCACATCAAACAAAAATAGAAGTCTTCAAAATTTGGTACAAATTGTCAATGGATAACGAACGCTCGGCACTTTGATTGTATTATTTACCACGGCGGCTGAAAATGAAAAATAGTACCAAAAGCAGAAAATTTTATTTTATTTTTTATTTAAAACCAATTTTCCAAGAGATGATTGTTTGAATGAAAATCTCCCCCCCCCCCGACCAAACCAAACCCCCAAACATTAGTCTATTAAAAATAAAAAAGAATTTCGATTCATGGTGACCTATAAACATAGTTTTCGAAAAAAATTCCTAGGCGGTTGAGTAAAATTTTATTGGCTATCTGACTACTTGGTCTACTTATTGAATGAGACACATTTATGTGTGTCGTAGTACCTGTTCGGACACACTACTGTGTCCTATCTGACTACTTGGTTTACTTATTGAATGAGACACATTTATGTGTGTCGTAGTACCTGTTCGGACACACTACTGTGTCCTATCTGACTACTTGGTTTACTTATTGAATGAGACACATTAATCATAACTTACATCTGTAAATTCCCGAATTCAGTTATTTGCCAATCATGCGGATCACGAAGTTCCAGTTGGGCGATATATTCTACAATAGACTTGTGTTTTAGCCATTGTGTGTATATATCCCTGTATGTCATTTGTTCATGTCCAATGTCAGATTTGCCTTTCAGGATTGATTCCCTCCTCCGTGCAGCATTATAATCCCTGTCAGTTAGTTGCTCAAAATAATTTTAGTGTGATGCTTACTTGACATGGTGTGTTATTCTCTTCGCAGTGGTTCGGCTCTGTTCAAGCAACTCGTTCAAAAAATCAATGTCTTTGCGCAGCGTTTTTTTTGTTGCCGTTGAATCGACAGACTCCTCCTCTTCATTTGTTAGAACATCTGGGAAAATCCATTTTATTATGGCTAGCTCTAGGTCTCTCTCTATTTGCACTTACGCAAACTGGTCAGCTGCCTTAACGCTTTTAAGTACAAGTTGTAAAATCCAGCCAGTGTATATAGATTTTTAACAACTGTTGATGGCGACATTGATAAGCACTTGTTGTTGTCTCCCAACTCAGCACAACCATTATTCAATTGCCTCGCTTCCTTTATCATCCATTTCCCACTCGAAAGAACAAACCGTTGCACGATAGAACATATAATTTGATCTGCTAACTGGCGCAAAAAAATGGTAGCTCCGCCGTCTTAAAATTAATGTGCAATTTATTTGTCTAAGAACAAGTACCAAGTTTCGTCAATGCATCGATAATAAGGTGATGCATTTCTTCTATATGAATTTCTGCGGGGTTCAAAGTTACAAACTCTGTACCGTCAGAAGAAACTTCAAATGTGATAGATTGTTTTGACAGTGCAATGTGGTCTTAAATAGGAACAGTATGTATAAACAGGCAATGCATCTCTTAGAAACCCTTTAAATAAAATCGCTTTAGTTGACGGCACACTGTTTCAAACACATTGATGTTCCTTGAGCTTTCTTGTGTGTAAGTATGGTCAAGTTTCATTTTTTTTGTCGAATTGGTGGTCAACAATGTTTTGCACTCATATCTTGAATTCAGTGCCAGAGGCGTTTTTTGTCATCCGACAAAGAGCAAGAAACACAATACAACCAATATACTTCATGTGCGAGCACCAACAAGCTGTGACTATTGTCTCGGGAGGAGGACGAGCTGCTGCTGCTGCTTGTGGTCCGGGCCATTTGTGTAGGAAATCGCCGGGATGACGGAACCGATGCGGTAGATGTCGGTGCTGGCGTTTTGAGTAAACATGGCAGAAAGTTGCACAAAATTCTCTACCAAATTGCCTTTTGGATGATGGATCAATGACCTATACGCACTGAGCATGAAACCATAAAAAATATGTTGCTTCAATATACTTTAGCACATGACTGTAGTCAAATTGTAATAATTTTCAAAAAGCCGAACTCACTGCACCTCTTGAGCTCCAACTCCAAATTGACTATGCGCTCAGTAAACTCATTGGATTTTTTCCAAAAGTTCGATTGAATTTGCATAAATTCCAATTGAAGCCGGTCGTAACGAGTATTGAACTCAGACTGGGCAGCCAAAATGCGGGAATTGTAATATTTAAGCAGTTCATTGTACTGCCCATTAAATTTTGATTGCATGGCATGTAGTGCAATGATTTCGTCGCTCATATCCGACGCAACAGTGTCAATTTTGGCCGAAACGTAGATGAAAAGGGCGATTGATAGTCCAAGAACGGCATGAAAAAAGTGACAATTGCGGCATACCAAATGGCGGAAGCTTAATGATGAAAAACTTAAAGATTTATGACTATTGAACAGCAGAAATTTAAAAAATTTCAACTCAAAAGCGCCGCTTACTTTCGTCGTTCTCATTTTGCTGATTTTCTTGATTGTAGTAACGAGCCATTTGATTCAGCAAAAATTGTCAGAAAAAATCACTGTAAAAATTCACATTTGTAAATATTAAAATGGGTTGTCTAATTTTGTGTATGAATGGATGGATTAAAAACAAATTAAAAGAACGATTTTCCGACAGGAGTATAGGCCAAATACTGTACAAAGTTCATAAATATACTGTGGAAAAAAGGAATCGGAAAATAAATTTTCCCCTGAGGCGCTATTACCATTTTTATTATAAAATTTGTTAAGAAATAAGGCAGAAATTTTCCAAAATTTTCGCACGGAAGAGCGTCCATTTTTGACAGATTTAAGGGCTTAGGGTTAACTTTTTTTGTTTCAACCAAATAAAACAATTCTTGGTATCATTTGAAGGCTCTTCACAAGCTCAATGAGATTTACAAAAAGCGAAGTGGTTTTCTCATCTGCAAAAAAGTTGTTAAGAAAAATTTTAAAAAATTTCGATTTTTTGCAATATTCAGTTATAACTTTTTCATTAATTGTCTAATCGCTAAGCAATAGCTTAGAAATAGTTTCTAAACATGTTAGGCTTTTGAATGATACCAACAAATGTTGGATTTGGTTAAAAATAAAAAAGAAAAACAATTTTTGGTACGCCACGCGTTCAACCGCCCGCCGCGGATTTGTAAAAATAGAAAGGAAGTCCCATAAATTGGTGGATTTAAGATGTGTAAGGATGGACGACGGACGACAAAATGAAGATGAAGATTGAATGAATTACATAAATAAATGCTGAAGATGAGAAGAGGGTGGAGGGAAGGGGAGGGGGACGAGTGATGGAAAAGGGTGGAGGAAGAGAGGAGGAAGGCAAAAAATGGACAAAAATCACACAGTCGGCAGACAGCGAGAGGGAAAAAATGTACTGCTGCTGGAGGAGAGGAAGAAGGCAAAAAAAAAGGATGAGAAGAGGGGGAGGGGGAGGGATAAGTGATGGAAAAGGGTGGAGGAGGAGGGGAGGAGGAAGGCAAAAAATGGACAAAAATCACACAGTCGGCAGACAGCGAGAGGGAAAAAAAGTACTGCTGCTGCTGCTGCTGCTGCTGCTGCTGCTGAACTGCTACATAATCTGCTGCTGGACGGTTGATGACCTTTTTATTTTGAACATTGTCCACACTCTTCTCTAGTGGTGGTGGTGGCACAAAAATGAGCAGTAAGCTTCAAGAAAGTTATGACCCTCTCGCTGTCTGCCGACTGTGTGATTTTTGTCCATTTTTTGCCTTCCTCCTCTCTTCCTCCTTCACCCTCTTCTCATCCTTCAGCATTTATTTAAGTTATTTCATCCATTCATCTTCATTTAGTCGTCCGTCGTCCATCCTTACACCTATTAAATCCACCAATTTCTTTTTTTTCTATCTATTTCTCTTTCTTTCTTCAATTTTCGTGTCGGTCAGACTTAAATCACACTAACTTATTGGGTAATTTTGGTATGTAGGTCCTTTTGTTAGAGTTCATAAATATTGTTTACAGGTAATTTTGAAAAATTATTGTAATTTTTACTCTATGTATCATCTCTCTTTCTCTCTCGCTCTAAACGAAAATTTCGTCATACATAAGGGCAAATTCTTTTCCATTTTCCAATTTGTTTGACTTCGTTTTCGGTTCATTTTCAAGTTCAACCACTGCAACACTTCTTTGTCTGGTTGTTGTCCACTTCGAATGCAATAAAATTTCGGACATTTCTTTTAATAAATTATTGCCATTTTATTGGCCCCATTTGTTAAAGTCACAAAAAATGCTAATTTGACAGATGTAAAGCTACGTTTTTGGGTTGGGTTGGTTTCACTTGGCCCACACTTAGCCCTTGGCCAGCCAGTAGAGCCCATTTGTGCCAATTCGCTTTCATTTGTCCATGCCTTTGGAAAGACGGTCAGACAAGTTGCGCCTTCATCCTATTCGGCATTTCCCCTCCAATTTCTAAAACCAAAACTTATTCGGCACTCGTCCCCCCTTGTTTGGCATTTTCTATCCTATTCGGCACTCTCCCCTCCCTTTCCCGCACCGAAACCTTATTCGGCACTCGCCCCCTCCTATTGGAAGCAAGGGCGTAGCCAGACCCTTGGCTTTGGGGGGGGCTGAAGTCAAAAAGTCGATTTTTAGGGGTGTATTTTTCCTTTTTAAGTCGATTTTTAGGGGTGTATTTTTGGTTTTTTGAAATCCCGAATTATGGGGTGTATTTTACAAAATTTTTCGCCAAAAAATTAATATTTTTTGCCATTTTGGCCTCCATTTTTCAAAAATATGGTAAAATGGGGGTCCGGCGGTGCCGATAGGCGCCGCCGGGAAAATTTTTGAGTATTTTAATGCAATTTTGTTAAGAAAATTGCTTAAAATTTCAAAAAAATTTACTGAAAATTTTTTACTTTTTGTGTTTCGGGGGGGGGGGGGGGGGCTTTAGCCCCCCAGCCCCCCCCCCCCCTGCCTACGCCCTTGATTGGAAGCTTTTCTTTAAACCCGCACTTTCTCCATTTCCAATTAAGTCAAATCATCATTATTCGGCACCTTCCCCTCCTTGTGCCACACCGAAAACTTGATTCGGCACTAGCCCCCCTGGAATCTTTCCCCATACTCCCTCTTAAAATCGGCATTCTCTCCATTTCCTTTAAGTACCAAATTATGATTACTCGGCAATCCCTCCTCTCATTCTTATGGCACCATCCTTTTTCCAAATTAAGTACCCCCCCCCCCCCTCGGCACACCCCCCCCCCCCCTCTATTTGAAGCCATTCCCGCTTCCCCTTGGATGTAGTATGTTCCCCCCTCCGCTCGCCGCTTTTTTTTTGTTGAAAAATTTCCGTTTAATTATAAAAAAAATACGGAGGGAGGGCGAACTGATCCGGCGGGTGGGGAACGGCGGGGGAATCAAGCTGCTTCTCTCCGTTCCCTTATTTTTGGCACCCCATCCACTCCTTAAAGCTTCTCGCTCTCCCTTTTCTTCTGCATCCTCCCCCCTAAATTTTAAGGATTCTCCCTGTTGGGCAGACTCCACTGCCCCCACTGTTCGGCACACCCCCCCCCCCCCCCTCCTCCTTAAATCCTCTCGCCAATTCCCGCCGGACATCCTCCCCACCCCCCCCCCCCTTATCCCATCAATCCCCACACATTTGTCCATGGCTCTATGGCTCATCCCAACACTTGGCTGCCCCTTCCCCCCCCCCCCCCCCCCCCCCCCTCGCGTCACTGCCAAATTTATCTTCCATTTCATGCCCTTCAAATGTAAGGCGGGAGGGGGGGGGGGATATGCTTTTCCCTCCCATCCCCTCTTGCTTTTTGACAGTCGTTGTCCTCCTCCTTTTCTCCAACTTTATGCACTTTTAAGAAAAATCCCGTAAAAATGGATGGGAAATTGAAGCGGATAAGATAAATGAGATGAGCAGAGAGCGCAGCAGTTAGCCTCAATTTTTTTTTGGGGGGAAAAATAAAACAAAAATTGCAACATA
The DNA here is from genome assembly GCA_023374025.1 of Heterodera schachtii. Classification (NCBI taxonomy): domain Eukaryota; kingdom Metazoa; phylum Nematoda; class Chromadorea; order Rhabditida; family Heteroderidae; genus Heterodera; species Heterodera schachtii. Next base: position 612,826 of record SIJG01000081.1, on the reverse strand, counting down.
ATCTCGGGAAAAAGTAAAGAAAAATTTTGAAGGTCGTAAAGTTTATTAATCATTTTTTAACTCAAATTAAAAATTTTGAAAAACCCCTCAAAATGTATAAATATTTTGTCAATTTTCGTCATAGAATTTAACCGGATAGAAATGTCGCAACGGGCAACTGTGTGCCAAAAAAAAAAGTTTTTTGCCATTTATATGTCAAACTGCTGGACGTTCCTGGATTTCTTTGATCTTCGAAAACGGGATTTCGAAGGCGTCTAAATGATTGGGAAAATCCCCTTTCCACTCTCTAAAAATTCAAAGACCGGTCAAACGGTAAAATGGAATAATACAAAATATTTCGACAAAAAATTTAAATAATTTCTTTTTCCGTCGCTAATAAAATATATAAATAAAACCAAAAAAAAAAATTTTTTTTTATCTGTTGCTTCAATTATAGAGGCGATAATTAATTTTTTTGTAATACCGTAATTTGTTTTTACGAATTTTTCCCATTTTCAAATTTCTTTTTTCATCCGATAGGGCACTTAATCCAGCAACGGCAGATGTTTTAAGCCGAAGTTCAAAATGAGAGGCTTTTCCGACGCTTCTTCCGTCCCGTCAAAATTCACTTTTGTGCCTGCCATTCATTGTTGCCTCGTCTCGTTCTGCTTCTGCTGTCCAACAAAATATTTCTCGCCTTGGCACTATGTATCAATCATTTATGCAAATTTGTGTTTGAGTGGGGTGGATATGCTGTGCCATCATTTTTGCCGTCATTTTTGGGTGGATAAATGTGCCGGCGCCATGATGGTGCCGTGTGCCTGCTGTTCATCCATTTTGTTTCACATTTTGAATGGGAAGAGCAACAAATCGAGCGAAACGAAACAAAATCGGCGGAAGTGGGAGAGGAGAGAGGGAGAAGAGAGGAAGAGAGAGAGAGGAAGAGAGAAAGATAAAGGAGAGAGAGAGAGAGGGAGAAGTTGAGAGAGAGAGAGAGGAAGAGAGAAGATAAAGGAGAGAGAGAGAGAGGGAGAAGAGAGATAGAGAGAGAGAGAGAAAAATAAAGAGAAGGATAAAGAAAATGTCGAGATTGTCAGGCTTGGGAATCAAATTTTTTGAAGATCGGCACGGGCGGACTTATGAGTCGGGAACACATTCTAATAAAAAAAAAGAGGTCTAAAACATTTTCGAAATTTAAATTCAAAAATCATGGGGCCTTGCTAGGTCTCGATTTCCGGAAATTTTTGAATAACAAAGTTCCGAGATCCGGAATTGTTGATCCGGAAATGAAAATCTGTGGAGCTGACAAAAGGCACAAAACAATATGTAGGAAAATGGTGATGATGGTCCGTCCGCGTCCGACGGAGACCCGAAAAATGAATGATTATTATTGGCACGATTGATTGTAGTGCCGTTTTTGTTTTGTTGCCCCTTCTGGCGCTCTGTCCCCCGCCCTCTCCACCGGTGCCGTCGCCGGCGGCGCCTCTGTGCGCAGCCGATTTGATGGCGAGAAAATGCGCGGCGCCCGAGGGCGCATGCCAACTGTTGCTGCTGTTGCTGTTGAAAATGTGTGCCATAAATCCAAAGGATGTGCCAGAAATTCGGAAGAAAGAGCTGGCGATGGATATGGATTTTATTTGAAAAATATTGGACGAAAATATTAATGAATTTGAAGAGGATGAATGAAATTATTATCTGAAAAATATTTAAAAATAAAAAAATATTTAATTGTTAATGGAGCTATAAAATTTAATTACCCCTTTTTATTAGCTGCCCGCCATGTTAATATGGCATTTTGCTATCTATGTATTTAAAACTGAGTATTTTTCCGTTTAGGGCCAAATTTTGAATTTTTTTTTTTAAATCAAGAAAGGTCGCGTAGAATTACAAAAATATGTTCCAATTATTTCGGAGGTATAAATGCCACAATTTGAGCTAATTTTCCTTTTCAAACGGATCTGCGCCATTTGCGTATGGGCCCCCGAAACCGGGTCCACAAAAGTAAATAATTTTTTTTTCCAATTCTGTGCGCCTTTTATTGAAAAATTCAAAATTTGGCTCTAATTGTAAGATGACAGAAAAGTACCTAAAACTGAATGGTGACAAAATCGGAATTAATTCGAAATGCAGAAAAAGGGCACTACATTTACCGGATTAGAGCATTTGGCACAATTTTAAATTGCCGGTAAATTTTACCGCAATTTACCGGTCAAATTGTGGAGTTGAATCCATGCTAACGGTATATTTTACCGGGTTTTTATCGTTACCTAAACATAAATTGCGGCACAAAAAGGCACCGCCGCATATCACCTCAAAAATGAGAGATGCCGCCAACAAATTTAAAATTATTAGGAAAACACAAATTTGAAATGCCATTGGATTGGTATGGTCGAAGGGTCCCACTTTTTAAACAAAATTCGAGGTGCCTTAATTTTGTGCCATTGGATTGCCAATGTCGTCCGGCACAACTGTGCCATTTTGCTGCCGCCGTCGTCGTCCCCGGCATCTCTCCCCCCAATTTTTCCACGTCAGTCACTCACTACCTACCCCTATTTTTTTGCTGAGGGGTTTATTGTAGGTCCCTCTCATCCCGCCCGCCCCTCTCAGCATGTGCCTGTCTGCCCCCGCGGGTGTGCCGCCCCCTTAATGCCTTCCACATCCCTCAAGGGGCAAACGACGGCGGGGACGGCATCAACTGGCGGGGCCTTGGGGGGGGGGGGGCGGCCACACAAATGCCGTGGGCGGCCGGGGGGCGGCAGTGGCTGGCCCCCGCGGGCACAGCAGGCAGAGCAGCCAATCGGCGGCGCCAATTCCCCCCGGGCGTCATTCTCCCGCCCGCCTCCCCCGGTTTTGCCTGCCCACTTCTGTGCCGTGCTCCATCCCTCCCCCATCCCCTCAGGGCATCCGCCGACCGACCAACCGACGACGGCACAAGGCCATAAAAGTATTCTCGGAAGAATTGGGGCCCTGCTGGGAATTTGCGCTCCGCTCCTCTACTAAACTCCCAATTCCCAATCGCCCCCATCGCTTTTCCCCCTGTGGCCCCTCTGGACTGGTGACCCCTCCCCTTCCCGTGCCGAAAATATGTACCACCCGGCCGGTTTGTTCGCCGGATTCGGCACCACAAACGCCGCCGCAGCGGCGGCAGCCGCTGCGGTGACAAATGCCGGCACCGCCAGCAGTGAGCAGCAGGCGGCGGCGGCCAACAGTTTGTTACGCTCGGCAGTCAAAAATGAGGCGGCACTGCTGCACGGATGTTGGCCAACCTCGTTGGTGGATGTGTCCAGGTGTTTGGGGGGCGGCAAATTCTTGGGCGGGGAAGTAAATGCCAAGTTTTTGTGAAATGCCAAAATATAAAATATTTTGGGGATTGGAGAGGGGGCGGGGGGCAGAAATGCTATATTTTTGTAAAGTGCCAAAGTATAAAATGTTTTGAGGGTTGGGGGAGGGAAGGGGTGGCAAATACCATAAGGAAATGCAAGTTTTTACGGATAAATACAAGAACTTAGAATAAAATTCTATTTTCGATGGCCATTGGATTAAAAAATCAGTCTGAGCACAATTTTTGTGAATTTTTTGAGTTTTTCGAGTGGTTAGGCCTAAATTTTTGAATTTTTTTACGGGTTGACTCTTTCAATTCGAATGAATGCTAAAAAAAAAAACTCTTTCAGTGCTCAGTTGCACCGAGCCCATTTTGAGCATCCGCCACCTCCTAACCTGCGCAAGTCCAACTTCTTCCACTTCACAGTCAATCTGTACGACCGCGACAATCAGCCCATTGAGGTGGGTTGTCAGCAAAAATGCCAAAATTTTACTGGCATTTACTATTTTTGAAAGTCCTACTTATTATGGATTAAAAAATTCCGGGTAAATCCCCTGATTTGTGGGTTGGTTGAGTCGATTAACCAAACAGATTATTAATCCAAAATCAACAAATTTAGGGTTTGCCAAGGAATTGGCGGCTGTCATTTAAAATGCCGTCACCAAATTTCGTTGTTTTTTCCATTCTAAATCTTAATCCCGCCGACTCAAATCTCGATCAAATTCCGTTTTGGAATACCAAAAAATGCTTATTTTGGAGTAAGGAACAAAGATGGTCTTCAGAATTTGAATTTTCTTATTGTATTTCAAAGTCAGTCCAACCCCAAATCATAAAATTGGCATCCATCGCCGGGGTCATTAACTCATTAATTACACCCAATTAATTTATTGTGCCAACTCGCTCAGATTGAGCAGGCCATCTTTGCCGGCTTTGTGGAGAAGGAAAAGGAAGTGCATGGGGAGAACACGCGCAACGGAATTCACTACCGCGCATCTCTGCTTTTCGCCAACGGTCGGTTTTTTTGAGGGGAGATTTTGTTGGGGAGAGAAAGTCGTCGAGACTCTCGAATAATATTTTGCTATCTCCAAATTTTGGGGAGGCAAGGAATATGAAAAACGAGGCAGCAGTGCCGAGGAGAGTCCGGTCGCTTTTTTTTTTGGGAAATCCATTTGGAAGATAAAGTCCTCAAGACTCTCGAATATTTTAAATTTCCGAAATTTTGGGGGGGGGGGTATAAAAAGCAAATGCCAAATTTTGACCATGTTACAGTGCCGAGATATTAAAAAAAAGAGTCGGGACTGAGAAACTTGAGGAGTCTCAAAATTAGAGAGCTTAACAAATTTGTTACAGATTACAGAAGTTTCAAGGACTGGGCTTGGATGAAATTTGTTTAAAATTGTTCAAAAAGCTAATTAATTGTCATCAGAGTCGAGACTCTTGAAAAGGATGGGGATGAGAAATTCGAGAGTCTTTAGACCGGAGGGAAATGCTTCTTAATGAAATGATTATGTCTTGCCCAAGTTTGGGGACCAAATAAACTATTTGTCGTTGCTCGCCTCATCCACTCCCCCCGGCCCCACCCCCGGGCATCATGTAATTGACCGTAATCCAATTAGGGGGTCGGGAAAAGCCCATTTGGATGAGAAGCATGCGACAAACAAAATTTGGAGTGGGATAAGCCGAGGAGCAGCAGAAGAAGAGGAACAGAGATGGACTTCTTTCTTCACTCTTCTTCAGCCACCAATTCCAATGACTTTTTCCACTAATTATCCTCTGTTAATTAGTCGGACTGTTGTTTTCGAGAGTCTAAAAATTGCCTAGACTCGAGAGTCGAGCCGAGAATTTACCTCCGCCCCGAGAGTCGAGACAGATTCCGAAATCCAGACTTGGCCCCCCGATATCCAGTACCGAAATTAACACCGAGATTCATTTTATTCCATTTTCCGCTTTTTCCTTTTATTCTTTCTTTCTCCTTCTCCTCCTTTTTTTTTTTGCTCCTATTTCATCCTCATCCTCTCCCAATTGTCTTCTTTTTCCATCATTCTTCTTCTTTCCCATTCTTCTCAAATTCTTTTATCTTTTCCCCTCTTCCTCTTTTAAATTCCTCAATTCCATTTCTCTCTCTCTCTCTCTCTTCTTCTTCTTCTTCTTCTTTGTCCCCCTCTCTCTTTTTTATTGTCCTCCTCTCTCTCTCTCTTTTCTTCTTTTTCCTCCCCTCTTCCATCTCACCCCCCCCCCCCCCCCCCTCCTCTTCCTTATCTTCTTCCCTCTATTATTTTATCTTCTCTTCCATCCAACCCATTTCTCCCCCCCCCCCCCCCCCGGGCGCCTCAGTGTCCCTAATTAAAAGAGTGTCCGCCGGCGCCGCTAATTCGCTTAGTTTTGGCCCCGTTGGGGTTGCCAAAACATGTGAAATTGGACCTGGGGACCTCTTATGTAGTGGATGAGAGTGAAAAGCATGGAAGAAGCGCGGAAGAGGAGGAAGAGGAAGAAAGATGAGTTTTGGTGGGGTGTCTGTGTGCCAATGTTTCCCGCCCCCCTCCCGTGCCGTATCTCTCCGATCTCGAGAATCTTCCCCTCTCCTCCCGCATTCTCGAGCCATTGCCCAAATGTGTGTGCGCAATAAAAGCCCGCTGCTCCCAGTGCTTTGCCCCCTGCCCCTCGCCCCCCGGGCAAAACGTAATTTCGCTAATTAAAAAATGAGGGGACGTAATGGGAGGGGAGAGAGGAACGAGGCACGACGGACAACCGCCCGCCGAAGACAATTCCCCTCCTTGGCCAAAGCCGTAATACCATGGCCATAAAACGGGGGGGGGGAGTGGAGGGGAAAGCAAGCAGGAAAACGCTTTTTGGCACAACATTGTTAAATTGGTGGAGAGGAGAATTGGATTGGTGTGGAGAGGGGCCAAGTCGAGAGTCTCGACGGGAATTCTTGCAACAATTTCTTTGTCTCAAAAAGTCGAGAGTTTTGACGTGAATTCTTGCAACAATTTCTGGGTCTCAAGTCAGGAAGGTCTGAATTTTAAGTCTTGATTCTTGAGGTTTTGTTAGCTCCGATCTCACCTCGTTTGAACGAAAGTCGTAACTATCGAAATAAACTTCCAGGCCAAATTCTCGACTTTGAGTCAGGGCGAGCGATTCAAATGTTCATTCCCGACTTCAATTCCTTTCTCCTCTCTTTTTTTATACAAAATCTCGGATCAACTCCCGGCCTCTTTCTCATTCTCGAGTCAGGATGATAGAAAACCATTTGTCAGATTGGTGCCATTCATCCGTGTTTCGACTCTCTCTCTCGAGAGAGAGTCTGCTCTTGAGCCATCCATAGTCTCGACTTTTAAATTCAATTTCCTCCGCGGGTGGTCTTCTTTTTTAATAGTATTTCCTCCCCCGAGGGATGCACAATAATGGCACTTCCCTCCCCTCCCTCCCCCCTCAACCACTTTTGTTTTTGTTTTTGGCATTGGCGCAAAAAGGGCCCATCCATCGGTGACGGTCGTTCCGCCAATGTCCCCATCGTCCCCGTTATCCCCCGGGGGATCATCACGGATTGGATAATGAGGTGTGCAACTGATGGATAAATGGAGGGAGGAAGGGAGACTCATTAAGGGAGACGGTGGCGATGCCCCGAAAATTCATTATAATTGTTTATGCGCGCGTCATTAGGCACCTTTAATTGCCTTCCGCGTTTTGTCCCCCGGGGGATAATTAGAGAGGTGCGATAATGGTCACTCTTTGCACTTATGTGTTCTTGACTTTTCGGGGCTCAAACTTTGAATTAAGAAGGAAAAAATTTGAATTCAGGAATTATGCGATATTTTAAGTTTTAAAAAATTTTAAAATTATTAGAGGGCTTTAATTGCTTTTTTTTAAATGATCCAAAAACATGAAATTTTTGGCATTTTCATTGCGGCGAATTTGATTTTTGACACTTTGAAAATTCTTAATTTTTGATTATTTTCTTGGTCTCGAATGTAGAAGGACCAATTTTATGTCTCGCGTTCGGATTGAAATTCAAATATTTGATGAAATAACGGGGGGTCCCAGCCTCTTCTAAATTACCCATAAAATCCAGTGAATTACTGTAAACAAATGCACCTATGACATCATCTGACAATTACTAATGACCCCCCCAATTGCTAATTGCCCTTTGCCAGGTCTGCGCACTGAGCAGGACTTGTACGTTCGACTAATTGACAGCTGCACAAAGCAGGCAATTGCCTACGAGGGACAGGACAAAAACCCGGAGATGTGCCGAGTGTTGTTAACACACGAAGTGATGTGCAGGTGTTTTTTTTTGACATAAAATTTTAAAGTTTTGGCTTAGTTTAATAGGTATTAGAGTTCGAAATTTTGGAAAAAGTTTGGACTCGGACCTGGATTTCCTGGACAAAAATATAGGAAAATCCAGGCCCAGGAAAAACGCAGGTTGCCGAAAAATGGCCTGGACCTTGATTCAGAAAAAATCCAGGCCTGGGTGATTTAAAATTTTTAAAATTTATGGCTTAATTTTAATTATTAGAGTTTAGACTTTTTGAAAAAGCCTGGGCCTGGGTTTCCTGGACAAAAAATCCAGGCCAGAAAAAATCCAGGCCTTGGTCCAGGTCAGGTCTAACTCTATTTAATATTCGAATTTTTGCTTTTTTCAAAATTGTCGGAACCAAAAGTGCCCATAAACGAAAATTTTCATTTAATTACATTACAGTAATTAATGAGTAATTAAAATCTGGTTTAATTTCCCCATAATTTCCACCCAAAAAGTCGCTGCTGTGAAAAGAAGAGTTGCGGCAATCGGAACGAGACGCCCAGCGACCCGGTGATCATCGACAAATACTTCCTGAAGTTCTTCCTCAAATGCAACCAAAACTGTCAGTTTTACCGTACCCATAGGGGTGGGGCATACTGTAATTAAACACATTTTTGTAGGCTTAAAAAATGCCGGAAACCCGCGGGACATGCGCCGCTTCCTAGTGGTACTGTGTGCCACGCCTCGCGTTGACGTGGACGTTTTGGTTGGATTTTTTAAAAATTTAAAAATACCGCGCGGGGTATAAAAATGGAAAATTTAATTTTTCAAAATTTTCTAAAAATAAATTTTGGCGACCAATTTCTAAAATAAATAAAGCAATTTAAGGTATATTTTTTTGGAATTTTTAAGTATAAATCAGTAAATTTGCATCATATTGCATTTTTGTACAAATTATATACGCGAAATAAATAATAAAAATTTAAAAAATTAAGTATTAATGCAATTATAATTTATAGTTTTTTCTCCGTAATATTTATTTTTCCTTTCTTTTAAATTTCAAATTTTCATACTGTACGATCCATAATTATGCCAAAAGTCAAATTCAAACAATTTTTTTCGAAATCTTACTGCCTAAACTGACTCCAAAAAGGAGGATTTGGTTAATCCGATACGGAAATCCCCCCGTTTTTTCAAGGCCATGTCCGACAACATGTTCGTGCACAACAATTCCAAGCATGGACGACGTGGCAAACGCGGCAGCAGTGAACCGTCCATGGCCGAAGGTGAACAAAAAATATGCACATTAAAAAGGGATAGAAAGAATTATGACCGTCCAAAATTTTACAAAAAATTAGCCAAAAAATTTCTAGAATTTTTTTAGATATTTTCAAATTTACGAGTCGGAAAATTCGAATTCGGGCATTGGCTGTAGGCCCTCCGAATATAGTTTAAAATGGAAATTTAACATGTTATTGGTGGGCGGTTAATACTGTAAATTTAATAGTAAAAAAATGCCATCATTTAACCTGCCGAATATATGGCATCATTAGAGTTTTTAATCGAAAAATGCCAAATTCACTACCCAACTTCAGACTAAAATGCCATCATTTCTAGTCTCATTGATTTGGTGTCGAAAAAATGGCATTTTTCTTCCCAATCATAATTGTTTCAATCATCATAAATGACATATTTTGCAATTTGACATATGTACAAAAATGCTATCCGAGTCATCAAAAAAATGCCATATTTTTCACCCCGAAAATGCCGTCCTCATTTTTCTCCACCAAATGCCGTGCGCATATTACTGTCCTATCCAGAAGAACACCCCCAAAAATGCCATGCCATCATCCTCATCCTCATCATTATCATATCCCCCTGTCTCCCCGTCAGAAATGGCATTGGCACCTTCCTCCTCGTCCTCCACCGCTCCATCCTCCACAACTGCTGGTGGCATCGCTTCCTCTTCCTCATCCGTCTCCTCCTCATCCGTCATTGGCACCTGTTCCTCTTCTTCCTCATCCGGTGGCACAATGCCGTCCATCAAAATGATTTTTCCGGGCGAAGTTTGGTGCCAAAGTGGTGGCACGGCGATGATCATCGGCGAACAGTTCCACGAGGGCATGCAAGTGATGGTCGGTGGCACGCTCACTTGGCCCGAGGTGACGAAAATGGGGGATATGGTACAAAAGGTGGCATTTGCCATAATTTTTGGAAAAGTGTGCCATCTTTTTGGCTGCCATTTCTACAAATTAAATAATAATACATTTTTCAAGGATTTTTTTTTTCCAAATTTTGCAATATTCTCAAATTAATAATAAAAAATTCCAATTTGCTGAAACATTCCCCTGTTTTTAAAGTTTTAGCGATTCGAAAATTTTTGGGTTTACAAAATTATAAAATTTTTTGAATATTATTTTACAGCATAAAAAATTTGGTTGGGATTTTGGGCATCAAAAATCTTTTGCATCATACCAATAAAACTTTTCAAAAACTGTTTATTATGAATTTTTCAAATTTAAATTAATTATAAAATTAATGCCTAATACGACAAGGGACAAAGTTGGTAATGAAATTCATCCGAATAAATTTTTTTTAAATTTCTAAATTCGATAATCCAAACAAATCTCAGTGAATTTCATAAAATGTTTGTTAGCTATTGCCCCCAATTAAAGATGGTCACTGCCCACGCGATTAAAGTGAATGTGCCGGCCCGGGCAAGTCCCGGCGCCGTGGACGTGGTCGTCTGCTCCCCGAAGGGGCAACCAAAAGTGCGCTCCAATGCCATCCGCTTCTCATACGTTTGTAAGTGCCAACAATAAAATTATGGACTTGGTGATGATCAAAACCGGTCAAATTCCGGCATTTTGGCAGTGATCAAACTCAGAAAAAAAATGTATTTTGTAATTTGTTTGGATTGAAATGTTTGTGATTAGAATCCTCTAAAAATTTCGGGATTTTGGCAAATTTCACGGGACTGAATTTAAACAAAATGCCAAACTTTTCGGTAGTTAGGTACCCTGAAAACCTTGGGATTTTTTTTTGACAATCCTGTATGTCGGGTCAAGTAAGTTGTGTTGAATGATTGAAACACGAGCAATTGCTGATACGGATAATGCCGGATTTTTTGGGACTTTCCTAATGATTGGGCCCTCCGGCAACATCGGATAAATCAATGATAGATCCTATGATAATGATAATATTGCCGCTTTTTGTAAAAATAAAATAAATCTGGCACATTTACTCGGCATTTTTCGAGTCTGATCACCAATTCAAATCCATGTGTATAAATCTGATCAGAATTGATCACAAAAAATTTGTCCCATTAAGCGCTGACCGAGCCGAGCATTGATTACGGATTTCAACGACTGCAAAAATTGTTGCCAAAGTATCCAAATGATCCGGAACGATTGCCCAAGGAAGTGATTTTGAGAAGAGCAGCCGAACTGGCCGAAGCACTGTACAACCGGTAAGCTTAATCATTCTGATTAATTGTGAAGGTAAATTTGTGCCAATGTCGGAGACTAGCAATTTTTGAAATCATTGGCATTTTTAAAGCAATTTTTCTGCAACAACAATTTGTTGCCCTGTATTAAGGTACAGCAGCCCAGCAGAGCAGTTGAGCCACTACGCGTACAGCTTCGACTCGGGTCTGTTTAAGTAGGATATGACCCCCGACTCTTCGGCGTCAGAAAAAGTCGGGGTCAGGGTGTACTCCCGAAAAATGTGCCTAAGTTTTCGGGATTGGGGGATATCCTATCCCAGTTTTAACTGGCATTCCATTTTCGGCAATTATTTGTGCCTTTTGGGTGACGTTTCCGTCATGCCGTACCCCCTAAAAATGCGATGTTCCCGGCAAAACGTTTCTAATTAATCCTATATGCTTCATCGTTACATATTACAGATTTATTGACCATCATTTGCGATTTGTCCCGAGGCAATTTTTCGGATTAGGGACGAAAATTGCTTTGGCATTAAATATTTGAGCTTTATCTATACCGAGACCGGGACAGGGATTTGCGTTAAAGCTTCGTATCCCCACCCCCTAATACATCCATCATTCCACGGCATTGGCTTTGGCATTTATTGGTTGGTCATATCCCGCTCAGATTTGGTTGCGGATTATGCCCGCGTGCACACATCGCCCCGGGCGCTGTACGCGGCCACCGGCGGCAACATGGCAATGGCCGGCCTCGCGTCCAGCGCAGCGGCTGTGTACGCGACGCCCTACTCAAACGGAAGCGCGGCAGCTGCGGCTGCCAACTTCCAAAATTCGCTGGCCGGTAAGCCAAATAATTTTGCCTACTGTATCGGTACACTGTCCATTGGAATACCGTAATATCGAGCGCAAAAAAATACCTAATGAAATTTTTGACAAAAAAATAAAGTCGAATTTTAAATTTTTGACGTTATAATGTATAATTGATTATTCTGTAATTTTAAAAAATTTCGTTAACATTCAAAGAAATTTATTATAATTTAAAAAATCAAAATTGAGTTTTTTGAGCATTTTTGGCCATAATTTTTTCAAATTATGAAATTTTCATGCTAATAAAGCATGTTTCGGGCTATCGAATATATATCAAATATGTTTACTTTGGTCGCTTTTTAGCAAACTATCAGCAATTTTCTAAATTTTATGCCTTTTTTCGGATAACGCCCAATTTGATGGTTTTTGAGTGACGTCATAGGCACCTCCTTAATAAATAATGCCAGCTTTCTAAATACTGTATAACTTACAATTAGCTTGTTAAGCCACAGAAACTAATGAGTGGGTTCATTCGGTAATCATCAAGCTTATTCGCTGTGTCGATGGTACCTACCGAGTCAAGCCAAACCCCGGCGGGGGAATACCGTAATCCCCAGGAAACGTTGGTTCAATGGCATTAATTGTTTATTTATTTTTTTTTGCAAAAGGTTTTGCGCCTTTTGGCAATCCGTTTGCGCTTCAAACGCTGCAAAAGCCGGGCGCTTATTAAACAGAGAATGCCAAACTGTGGAGAGATAAGATGGCAAAATGATCTTTATGTTTCAAATCAATCAATCAATAGTTGTGTGACGCATATTAAACAAACTTTTAATCAAAAATGGAATAAAAAACTGATTTTACCTATGCAAATACTTTTTCAAACTTGGTTAATATTTAAATTTTTGGACATTTTAAATATAATTTTAAATTTTTTTGTAATTTTAAAAAGTACGCATGGTTTTCCCGTAAATTTTAATTGCGCGATATTCGGTGGTATCGCATCCCAGCAAAACAATTTTGAATTCCAATCCAACACGGGGTTCTACTGTAGTTTATGCGTCCAACCAATGAGCATTCTCAGCTACATAGGTCATAATTTTTAAAAAATTTAAAATTACCTCAAATGCTTTTAATTTTATGAAAAATTAATTTTTCGGCCGTTAAATTACGCATTTCCATTACAATTTTGTAGCAAATAAACAATTAACGGTATTTGTAGTAAATAAACAATTAACAGTTGTTTTGAAACACCGCTTATTTAGTCAAATCCTTCGTCCGAAATCCGATGGTCCCTTCGGAGATGCGGGCACTCGGTTTTCCTCAATCTAAAATGGAATGAAAAAAAACAAACATGAGCCCTGAATTTTAATTTAAGGTATTTTTCCAATCCAAAAAACTAAAAATAAAACAAATTTTGCCAAAAAAATGAACAACTCTTTTTGGATCCGTTTTTAAAAAATTAATAAGGTAGAGTAGTGGATCCCGGCTGCAAAGTTTGAATTTAATTTTTTTTTTTGCGGAATCCCATGGGGTTAATTAATCTCATAAATCCCGCAATTAATTTGATTGATAAAAATATTCTTTCATTAGGACTAAATATTTATGAAAAAAGCTTAACAAATTTACCGCTTTCAGAGCAGAATTGACCCATCGAATTATGCGATTAAATTCGTGTCGTTTTTTCACGTGACCGTCAAATTTCAAAATGGCGAAATCCCACTCCTAAATGCCAGAGGGGGAGGGAATATAAACGAAAACCAAAAAACATAAATTAATTTGTTTTCATTTGGTAAAATTACGACAGTTTTGGCCGCATGTCCAAATTATTTTTAAACCACTTTTACTTTATTAAAAAGAATATGGTCGATTTTACTAATTGTAAAATTTCGACTTTTTTTTGTCTCTCTCCGGCACACCAAAAGTGATCAAAAAAATCGAACAAAATTTATTAACATCGATAAAACGGACGATTTAAAACTTAAAAATATAATTATAACCAATTTTTTTGGGGAAGAGAGTTCGAAATAATGCCCCCGAGGGTGATGTGGTACGCTTTCAAAATTTTAAATTTTATGGCGTTTGATATAACATTCCCAGCAGTGTTTTGACAAAGTGTTGCTCTTTGATTGGGTGCCGTAAATGACGGCCAATCGCCCCCGGGGGCTTTATTTAAGAAAACAAAAATTTAAAGAAATTCAAAAAAGGAATAATATAAAATAAGAAAATAATTTTATAAGTCTAAAAACATTGGCTACATTTGTGATGCTATTCATTTCCTAAAAAACTCATATTGGCCATTGCCTAATAAGGGCAAAAAACTGGAAAAAATTATTAATTTTAATAAATTTATGTAATTATTTGCCAATGTTAAAAATAATATAAAATTTAAATTAAAAAAATAGCATTTTTATTGGCCTGTAAAATTTAAGAAATGCTCAAGCACCAATCATTTTTAAATGCTGTTTAAAACTCACAATTTGATCGTCCTCCGCAAACCAGCCCTCGCCACCATTCAATTGTACAAAAAAAAGATCGCATTCGTGAACTTCGCTAATTGTGTCACAATGCTCCGAAAAATAAGCGCGGACATTTTCTCGCTAAAATAAATTTAAAACCATTTAATTAAAAATCCATTTAAATATTTAATTTAAATTTAAAATAGGACCAATTGGTGCGGGTCTTGGCCGGCAAGAATTGCGCGTGCGCGTAATGAAATTACAAAAACGGTCTCTTCACCATTTGTCCGCTCGAAAAGAATTGGCGGGTGGCCAAATTGCAATGTGTTACGTAAAGTCCTGAAATGAACTTTCAAGAAAGTTATAGACAAAAAAAAAGTAAACAGGGAAGCAGATTTTCAAACATTGTATCATAAATTTTTTTTGAAATTTTGCAGGCGATTAGAAACATTTAAGGCCATCAAATGGTATTAAAATTCACTTTGTTTTGTTGGTCTATGAAAGTTTTATTAAGAATTATTGGTGATTAAAATTATTTTAGTCATAATGAGAATAATTTTAAATGGAATTATGGAAATTTACAAAAAACCTAATGAAAAATCTGAAAGCCCTTACAAATTAGTATCCAGTTTTTGTTTCTTAAATTATTATTCGTTTTCGAAATTATTTAATGAATGATTTCGAATTGCTTTTTAATTGTAATTTCGGAAACCTAAATCCTATTTCCTGTCCATTTTAAGTTTTTTCGTGCCTAAAATGCCATCCAAGGGAAAATTGATTTAATTTTACGCACATACGATCCTCATCCACTATTCCACAGATTTTATAGTGTACGTGAGTTCTTGGAATAATCGGCTTAAAAACGCACTGGTCAACTTCGAACTTGTAACGGGCGCCGGCCTCGCGCAAATCCATAGACTATGAAATAGATTTTTTTGATTATTAATTAAATATTTGAAATTCTTTAGAGTTTTAAGTTCCAACTTCAACTTTCCAAAATTTAGCTCTCTTAGCATTTTTTAAAAAATGCCGTGTTAAAAAGCAAACTCTCATCAACAAAATTGCTTCTTTTCGTGGGACAAAGGAAAGCAATTCATTTGTGAGTTCATTTGGGAGCAAATGGCGGTGGCAACGAAAATATTGTCTCATTAAGCAAAATCTTTAAAAAAAATTTTGGGGCTTCATGGAAGGAATTAAAATTATCAAAATTAAATAAAGGTAAATAAACATAGGTATGCAAATATATGTGCATGCATATAATGGTATATTAATATACAATGTGAAATTGCCAAAATTATTTGGGGGAAGAGAGAGAGAGGGAGAGAGAGAGAGAGAGGGGGGGAAATAGGAGATACATACATATATCTATATACATTATATAGAGGAAGAAAGAATTTAGAAAGAGAGAGAGAGAGGAGGGGGACGGAAATTAACAAAACGAGAGACACCGACAGTTCTTATTTTAAAAAACTTAACAAAAAATTGTTCATCACAAAAATCGGAAACCAAATCAAATCATAGTAAAAATTCTGTTTTCAAAATTAGATAACAAACTGATTAACTTGCACTGATACTGTAATACTGTAGCCATAATACGTACAAAAAATTAAGTGTAAAACTTATTCATTTAATTAACAAAATTAATTTAACATACATAAAGCATAAACGATAAATTGAGAAAGAGGAACGAATGAAGAAGACTGAACAAAAAAGAGAGAGAAAAAGGGAGAGAGAGATTGAGCGAGAGAGAGAGAAATACAGGGAGAGAGAGAAAGACAGGGAGAGAGAGAAAGACAGGGAAAGAGAGATAGAGAGAGAGAGAGTGAGAGAGAAAGAAAGGGAGAGAGAGAAAGAGAAAGCGAGAGAGAGAGAAGAGAGAAGAGAAATAAATTGCAAAATTATAAACTCTATTGAATTGTCTTTAACCAATGACCAACCCAACCAATTTAAAAGGAAATTGAGATAGAGTAACACTTACAATGATTTTCAAAATTATAAAATATTTATGAACTCTCTTTAACAAAATGACCGACCAATTTAAATTTACCAATAAGAAAAAAGAAATTGGTGAATTTAACAGGTAAGGATGGACGACGAATAATGAAGATGAATGAAAAACCATAAATGCTGAATGATGAGAAGAGGGAGGGGGAGGGGGGGGGGGGGGACGAGAGATGGAAAAGGGTGGAGGAAGAGTGGAGAAGAGGGGGAGGGGGAGGGGGGACGAGAGATGGAAAAGGGTGGAGGAAGAGAGGAGGAAGGCAAAAAATGGACAAAAATCACAGTCGGCAGACAGCAAGAGGAAGAAAATGTTACTGCTGCTGGAGGAGAGGAAGAAGGCAAAAAAAAAGAAGGATGAGAAGAGGGGGAGGGGGAGGGATAAGTGATGGAAAAGGGTGGAGGAGAAGGGGGAAGGCGATGCTGCTGCTCATTGTGCCACCCACCACTAGAGAAGAGTGTGGACAAGGTTCAAAACAGAAACAAAAAAGTCATTATCATTCATCAACCGTCCAGCAACAGATTATGTAGCAGTATAACAACAGCAGTACATTTTTTCTCTCTCGCTGTCTGCCGACAGTGATTTTTGCCCATTTTTTGCCTTCCTCCTCTCCTCCTCCACCCTTTTTCATCACTTATCCCCCCCCCCCCCCCTCCCCTCCCCTCTCCTCCCCCCTCTTCTCATCCTTCAGCATTTATTTATGGTTTTTCATTAATTCATTCATCTTCATTTACTAATTGTCGTCCATCCTTACCTATTAAATTCACCAATTTCTTTTTTCTCATTGGTAAATTTAAATTGGTCGGTCATTTTGTTAAAGAGAGTTCATAAATATTTTATAATTTTGTAAAATTATTGTAAATATTATTCTATGTGTCTACCTATTTCTCTCTCTCGCTCTCTCTTTTCGATTTTCGTGTCGGTCAAATTTTTGTGTTACGTATATCATTTTTCTCTTGTACGTTGATCTAAAAGCTTTGTTGGTCTGCTCTTATGTCGCTGCTATGTCTTCTCCACTCTCTATCTCTCTCTCTTTCTTTTTTTTCTCTCTTCTCCCTCTTCTCTCTCTATCTTTCTCCTTTTAAATTGGTCATTGGGTTAAAGACAATTCAATATAGTTTATAATTTTGCAATTTATTTCTCTTCTCTCTCTCTCTCTCTCTCTCTTTTTCTTTCTCTCACTCTCTCTCTCTTTCTTTTTTCTCTCTCGCTCTCTCTTTCTCTCTCTCCCCTGTCTTTCTCTCTCTCTCTCGCTCACTCTCTCTCTCTCCCTTTTTCTCTCTCTCTCTCTTTTTTGTCCAGTTCTCTTCATTCGTTCCTCTGTATCAATTTATTGTTTAGTGCTTTATCTATGTTGAATTTAAGCCATTTTTGATAAAATAAATGAATAGCTTTTACACTAAATTTTTTGTATATGGCTACAGTAAAATACAGTATCAGTTCTTTTCTGAGTTCAAGGTAGTCAGTTTGTTATCTAATTTTGAAAACAGAATTTTTACTATAATTTGATTTGGTTTCCGATTTTTGAGATGAACAATTTTTTTTGTTAATTTTTTTTTAAATAATAACTGTCTGCGTCTCTCGTTTTGTTTATTTCTGCCCCCCCCCCTCTCTCTCTTTCTACATGTCTCTTTCTCTATATATAATATATATGTATGTATTTCCTATTTTCTCTTTTTCTACATTCTCTATTTCTCTATATGTAATATAAATGTATCCCCTATTTTCCCTCACTCTCTCTCTCTCTCTTTCTCTATATGTATCTCTTATTTTCTCTCTCTCTTTCTCTCTCTTTCTCTATATGAATGTATCTCCTATTTTCCCTCTCTCTCTATCTCTCTTTCTTTGCATTATAAAAATAATTTTACGGAAATAAATCATTTTGGCAATTTCACATTGTATATTAATATACCATTATATGCATGCACATATATACCTATATTTGCATACCTATGTTTATTTACCTTTGTTATTTAATAATATATGGGATGGAAAGTGAAAATAAAATGCATATACAAAAGTCAAACACCGAATTTCAAAACGAAAAAATTTGGACTCTCGAATTTTGCCTCCTTTTTTTTCAAAATCGGACTAATAAAACGGCTTCCTAATCCTGTGTAATGATAATTAATGATCCGATCGCATTTTGCCTTGGGCCATGGACCGTGGGAAAATCTTTGTGAATTGCCGTGGTTCGCCCCATTCACTTTCCATTCCTGGCATATATCCGTATTTGTTTTTTCAGACACTTTTCTTTCACCAATTATTTTCCTTAAATCTCAACATTCAAATGGAAGTCTCTCTCTTTTCGTGGGACGCTAATTTGGTGCATATTTTACTTTCAATTTACATAAATTTGTCTACATGCTGTGAGACTCACCAAAATCACTTATACAAAATTCTGTACCGTTTGACAAAGGGCCGACAGACAAAGGACCCACGCACAGACAGAGGGCCTACAAAAAGAATCAAAAACAATAAAATTAAAAGAATTTTTTAAATAAAATTAACACCTAAGAATAAATAATAATAATAAATTTTTGTCGTTTGTATATTTTCTATTAATTTTTCGTGGTTATTTGTCTGTGTTGGTTGGTCCTTTGATTGATATGATACCATAAAATATGATGCAATTCCCGCAAAAAGATGAACCCTTTTATGCGCAACTAGGCTCACAAAATAATGAATATTTACCCATTTTTTTAAAAATTTAATTTTGAGAATTTTAATTCCTTCCACAAACCTCCAAAAAAAAAATTAAGATTTTGCTTAATGAGACAATATTTTCGTTGCCACCGCCATTTGCTCCCAAATGAACTCACAGATGAATTGCTTTCCTTTGTCCCCCGAAAAGAAGCAATTTTGTTGATGAGAGTTTGCTTTTTAACACGGCATTTTTTAAAAAATGCTAAGAGAGCTAAATTTTGGAAAGTTGAAGTTGGAACTTAAAACTCTAAAGAATTTAAAATATTTAATTAAATAATCAAAAAATCTATTTCATAGTCTATGGATTTGCGCGAGGCCGGCGCCCTTTACAAATTTGATGTTGACCAGTGTGTTTTTAAGCCGATTATTCCAAGGACTCACGTACAGTGTAAAATCAGAGGAATACTGGATGAGGATTACATGTGCGTAAAATTAATCATTCGCCCCCGGGAATATACAAGAAATAGGCGAAATTTAAAAAAAATCAGATTTTTGATAAGTTTTAAGGCGTTTTTGCGGTCGCTGATCACGTCCATTTTTGCCAATTTCGAACCCCTGACCCGAACTCGAACCGAAATAAAATTTAAAAATTTGTATGGATTATATGACACATTTATAGGCATCTGAAAATGTATGCTAAAAATTAGAGTGAAGCGGGACCGGGACCTTGTAGCGGACAACTGAGTAGACCCGGGATCAGTCACGGTTTTTTCCAGGTTTTCCCAGCCAAAAATTCCCGGTTTTTCAACCCGAAAAGGTCCCGGTCTTGCGCAAAATTCCCGGTCCCGCTTCACTATTAAAAATATCCGGTAAGCTTAAAAAGTACCCTTTTGTCTATAACTTTCTTGAAATTTCATTAAAGTACTTTACATAACTTGCAATTCGGGCAGCCGCCAATTCTGTTCCAGCGAACAAATGGTGAAGAGACAGTTTTTGTAATTTCATTACGCGCACGGGCACTTCTTGCCGGCCAAGACCCGCACCAATTGGTCCTATTTTAAATTTGAATTTAAATTAAATATTTAAATGGATTTTTAATTAAAAGGTTTTAAATTTATTTTAGCGAGAAAATGTCCGCGCGTATTTTTCTGAGCATTGTGACACAATTAGCGAAGTTCACGAATGCGATCTTTTTTTTGTACAACTTAATGGTGGCGAGGGCTGGTTTGCGGAGGACGATCAAATTGTGAGTTTTAAACAGCATTTAAAAATGATTGGTGTTTGGGCGTTTCCTAAATTGGACAGATCAATAAAAATGCTATTTTTTTAATTTAAATTTTAATTATTATTTTTAACATTGTCAAATAATTACATAAATTTATTAAAATTAATAATTTTTTTTCAATGGCCAATATGAGTTTTTTGGGAAATGACTCGCACCAAAATCTAGCCAAGTTTTTAGACTTCTAAAATTATTTTCTTATTCTATATTATTCCTTTTTTGAATTTCTTTAAATTTTTGTTTTCTTAAATAAAGCCCCCGGGGGCGATTGGCCGTCATTTACGGCACCCAATCAAAGAGCAACACTTTGTCAAAACACTGCTGGGAATGTTATATCAAACGCCATAAAATTTAAAAATTTGAAAGCGTACCACATCCCCCTCGGGGGCATTTTTTCAACTCTCTTCCCCAACAAATTGGTTGTAATTACAATTTTATGTTTTAAATTGTCCGTTTTATCGATTTTTTATAAATTTTGTTCGATTTTTTTTGCTCACTTTTGGTGTGAGTGCCAAAAACTTGAAATTTCACAATTAGTAGATCAACCATATTCTTTTACATGATAAGTTTGATTTTGAAATGATTTGGACACTCACTGTTCGGAGGATGTTCACTTATTAGTAATTTTTGCATATGAAAACAAATTAATTTCTGTTTTTTGGCTTTCGTTTATCTTCCCCTCCCCCCCCCCCCCCGGCATTTAGGAGTGGGACTTTGCCATTTTGCAATTTGACGATCATGTGAAAAAACGACATGAATTTGATCGCATAATTCGATGGGTCAATTCTGCTCTTAAGGAGGTAAATTTGTTAATCTTTTTTTCTTAAATATTTAATCATAATAAAATCATTGGATATTGCATCAATCAAATTTTGTAAACAAAATGGACAGTTGCAGCTGGACGGGGTCCCGCGCGGAGTTTTGCGGGATCCCAATCACAATCTGCCATTTTTTTGGAATTGCGGGATTTGTGGGATTAATCCCGTGGGATACCGCAAAAATTACAGTACAACCTCTGCAGCCGGGATCCGCAAAATTGTTTTTTTTTTTTGTGTGAGAGAGATTCCGCGGGATTGGTCAATTGCATATTTAGAAAATTTCTAAGGACATTATGCCAACAATTTGTGAATTAATAAGCCTCTAACCTTATAAACGGATCCAAAAGAGTTGTTTATTTTTTTGACAAAATTGTTTTTTTTTCCAAATTTTTATTTTGAAAAATACCATAAATTACAGAGCTCAAGTTGCAGCTGCCCTATTTTTTTTCATTCCTTTTTAGATTGAGGAAAACCGAGTACCCGCACCTCCGAAGGGACCTTCGGATTCGGACGAAGGATTTGATTAAATAAACGCTGTTTAAAAAGAACTGTTAATTGTTTATTTATTACAAATGTTGTTAATTGTTTATTTATTACAAAATGTAATGAAAAAGCGTAATTTGACGGCCGAAAAATTAATTTATCATAAAATTAAAAGCATTTGAGAAAATTTTAAATTTTTAAAAAAATATGACCTTTGAAACTGAGAATGATCATTTATTGGACGCATAAACTACAGTAGAATCCCGTGTTGGATTGGAATTCAAAATTGTTTTGCCGGGATGCGATCCCGCGGGATTAATCCCGAAATTAAAATTTACGGAAAAATCATGCGGGATTTATAAAATTTCAAAAAATTTAGAATTAAATTTAAAAATGTCCAAAAATTTAAATATTAACCAAGTTTGAAAAAGTATTTGCATAGGTAAAATCAGTTTTTTATTTCAATTTTGATTAAAATTTTGTTTGTATGCATCACACAACTATTGATTGATTGAGGATTGATTGGAAACATAAAGATCATTTTTCCACATTCTCTCCAAAGTTTCTAAATATACTGTAGTACAACTTACATAACTTGATAAACCACCGGAGAATTATTTGGCTGTTAGGCATTAATTTGTTTTTTTTCTTGCAAAAGCTTTCGCGCCCTTTGGCAATCCGTTTGCGCTTCAAACGCTGCAAAAGCCGGGCGCTTATTAAACAGAGAATGCCAAACTGCTGAGGAGAGAGAGAGAGAGAGGAGGTGGCAAAATGATCGTTATTTTTTCAGTCGATAGTTGTGTGACGCATACAAACAAACTTTTAATCAAAAATAGAATAAAAAATTGATTTCTCTGTATGGGTTAAATATCAGCTATGTTTCCAACCTGCACAAATTAAAATGCTCCAAAAAAATCGCCGGACCTTTTTTCATCCATAAATTCGAAAACCCCAAATATACACAATATATGCAACAAATAACAAAATAGCACATAAATAATGCACAATATGCATATGGAAATAAGACGTAAAAACTTTAAAACAAGTATTAAAAATGCTAATAATATACTCTAATCCTTATACTGTGAAAAAATTCTATTTAAAAATTTTTTATGCAATTTTTAATTATGCCTATTTTTAGGCTTATATTTTTAGTGAAAATTTAATCTCAAATAACTTATCCGAATTATCAAAAGCTCACCAAACCTTGCACGCATACGAAAAGGAAGAGAATCCACCATTTTATTCAATTTACCATCCCATTTATTTTGCTGAAAATATTTTTATGCCATTTTTAATTATGTGTATGCTATTACCGGTATTTCGTCAGAATTTGAGTAATATTTCTTATTCACAAATGGAAGCAAAAATTCCCAAAGGACATTCATTCATTTTTTAGCATTTACACTTATTAATATTTTAAATATAATTTTATTGCTTTTTTCAATAAATACGAATTGTTTCGAATCCGATTTTTCGACACGAATGTCTGAAAACATTCACAAATGTGTTGGGATTTTCCAATATGGCTTTTTTATTGAGCCGGATTTCCCTGTACCTGTCCAGCTCAAAAAACCCGCCATCAAGGCCTGTTTTACAGCTATTCAATTTTTTTCCATAATTTGCTAATTAAGATGACCACAAAAACAATTATAGTTTTCAAATATTTATATATTTTCACAAAATCCAAGATTTTTTGGCACAGAGATTGGATTTTCAAATGCTCAACTAGGTATATTCGTAATTTATTTTTGATCATTTCACCAAATTTCGTTGCGTTTGGTTTAAAAAGTCATCATTTTCCAATAATTTCGTTCCTCACTCGTGTTCAATTTGCTCTCCATTCTCTCCACATTAATTGCCCGTTTTTGGTGAGTGTTGCGTTTCTCGCCCAACCAAAAACACCAAAGACTTATTGATCTTTTTTTTTTGGTCCGTTCTCTGTCGCTTTGCTGCAAATAATTGTTTATCAAAGCACATTTTTGCTTTTCATTCATTATCACAGAATGTAATTATTAGGGCTTCCATTTTTAGGCAAATGCCTAAAATTTTTGCGCACTTAATACGCATAGATAAGCACGAAAAAAGCATTTTCCGCTTGGTTTGGGGTGTCTATGATGACTTTTATAATGCCTATTTTTGCCTATTTTGGACTTTTTGTGCTTAATGCCTAAATGCCTATTTTTGTGCCTATTTCGGCATTTTTGGCGCCTTTTTCAAGATTTTCTTTAAAAATTCTTAACAAAATGCAACAAAAATGAAACTTACACCCCTAAGAATCGACCCGAAAATTTTTCAAAAAATACACCCCCTAAGAATTGAAAAAATTTTCAGAAAAATTGATCCGCAAAATTCATTATTTTTTCTTAATAAAAATTTTTGGATTAAAAAATGTCCTTATTCGAAAAAACTTTAAAACAATTGAAATATAAAGTTTTTTGATTAAGTTTTTACGTGATTTGCTACCTAAAAAGCGTTAATAAAAAATTGTTTTTTGCCTATTTTTGTGCCTATTTGGGGATTTTTGTGCCTATTTAATGCCTATTTTGCGATTTTGTTATGCCTTTTTAGGTGCCTATTTCGCGATTTTTTTTGCCTAAAAATGGAAGCCCTAGTAATTATCTGTAAATAAAAATAAATTATATAAATCAAAAAATTATTTATTTCATTTTAAATTTTTAAATTTCAATGAATTCTTACAAAAGAAATGAATTATAAAAATTTAAATTTTCATACAGTAAATCATTTTATAATTTATTATTAGGGCCCGGATTGATATGCAATATTTTTTTGCACACTATTTCAGCCTAAAAAGCACGTAAATAGTATATTTAGCTTGGTTTGATGCTCCTAGGATGCCTTTTTATTTTCCATATTTTTCATATTTCAAGTTTTTGTCCATATTTCCATATTTTACATCCATATTTTGACATTTTCACTAAATTCCAAAAATATATCCCTAAATATGGAAATTTTTGTATAAATTTTTGTAAAATATACCCTAAAATGGAAAATTTGGAAAAAATAAAAAAAATTGTTGCAAAAAATTTGAATAGAAACATTCGCTTAAAAATTATTTTTTACAAAAAAATTTACTAATTTTTGCAATTTTTTTTCTATCTTTAATATTTTTCAGTAAATAATAAAGGGAGTTCTCAATTGTGGAATCAAATAATTCATTAATTAAAATGGTTTTTCCTTCTTTAAAAAATTTATGGGTTTATGATTTTTTAAAAATTTCTAACCAATTTCCAGAAAGTTTTTGTCCATATTTTCGTGTTTTTTGTCCATATTAGCGATCTCCACAGCAGATGTTGGCGCATTCATGGGACGAATTTCGCTGGAAGCATATGCCCTACTCAAAGTGGCAATTCCTGTGGGCAATCTCACCGCCGGACCTCTTAAAACAGCCACAAAAGTATTTTGTGATTGAATTTCTCACATTGTTCCTTCTCTATCTGTACACATGTATGTTTCAGCCAAAATCTGAGGAGTTCAAAGCACTCATGTCCTTTCGGGTCACAATGGAAAGAAAGTTTAAAGAAATTGGCAAAACCATTGCTGATGCTGGAAAAGTGATTGCCATGGATTTAAAGCTTCATGATTACAAAAATGTATTTAAAAATAAAAAAGGTTAATACAGTAACACATTAAAAATTGAATTTTATTATTTAAAATACTACGATGAATGAGTGTGAAAATTTTGTTATCTAATTTGCTTTTTGTTTTTAGAATGTGCATGTTCCATCCGCACATTTGCGGCAACAAATTGACATTTTTGGGACCCAAACATTGGCAAAGATGATGACGATGTGAGGCGTTTAAACAATTATGCGCTGGTGAAACAGAAACTCGGGCCAGTCCACTTGGCACTTTAAACGTAAATATTTTTATTAAATTTAAATTTAATAAATATTCCGTTGAAGTATCATTTAAGTCTGTGATAAAATGCACCATATGGCTCAGCGCCTAGCGCCTAAAATAAACAAGTCACTTTTATAAAAAGTTTTAGTGGTTGTAAATGAACGAAAAAAAAGTCTTTAATTGATCTGTGAAAGAAATCGAACCGGTGCCATAATGTTTTATAACTCGCTGAAAGTCCAAGGAATTTCCAATAAGAGAATTTATTTTCGTAACAATTTTCTGTTTTCAGTACTTCTATGTTCATACAGTCGAAGATTGCACAAACGGAGGACTGAACCCAAGACAAACAGCTCTTTTGGGAGAGTTTGGCCATTTGTTGCGCAAAAAGAGAATGCAATTAAGCAGACAGTTTGACAAAGAACAATTTGATGAGCTGGTGTCAGGTGGAAAAATTAGCATTTGATTAAATTTTCAATTAAATGGCTACACCTTTGGTTTACAAAATATTGCCATTTTTCGAACTTTTGGACCAACTGGACAGTGTGGGATTATGGCGGCATCAATCGACTACCCACTTGAGGACTATTCGTCGGGCGGCACAGTTGCTTACTATTTTCAAGGATTGTTTTAGCACAGCTGCGAAAGCTATCTCCTCTACTTTTACATGTAACAATGAATTTCGAACAAAAACAATTAAAAAAGATAACTGTTCAATATTTAATTGACTTTTTATATTTGGGAGTTAAGAAATTACCGTAGAAACAAAATGATATTTATTGAATGATAAAATTGTTTTTAATTGGAAAATTTATTCGAAGAATTGGAATGGAAATTATGAAAATTATTTTTTAAATGATTTTCATTTATGCATACGATTTTATTTTCATTCATTTCATCATAATTCTTTAAATGTTAAATTTTTTAAATAAAATTTTCTTTTTGCTTTTGAATTTTAAAAATAAAAAATACGACAACACTTAATACTCATAGTTTTGCATGTATATATGCATAGAAATTATTATTATCTTATTAAATTTATGGAGCGCCACACACTGGGAAGTGTAGGTTGTCTGGAGTTGCGCCGACCTTTAAAATATGAAAAATCAGAATTTTAAATAAAAGAAAATAAGAAAATGACAAAAAAAATTCTATAATTTACCGGGTACCAGCGACAATGAAGATGCATTCCGAAACAAGCCATAGCAGTTGTTAGACCAAGACAATGTGCGTTCAAGTTTTGGCATTGATTTGTCTGAAAAAAGACGCAAAACAAAATTGTTAATCATAATAAAACGGATAGAATTTTATGTATTAGGATTAGGACATAAAAATTATTGAAATCATATTTTTCTGGACTGTGTGAGGCCTGAAACCCATGAAAAATATGGTTTTAGCTTAATTTGAAGCGTCTAGGATGGATTTATATATCCATTTTTTCCGTATTTTTCCATACTTCGCGATTTATGTTCATATTTCCATATTTGTCCATATTTTAGCATTATGTCCATATTTTGGCATTTCTTATGCCCTAATTATGGTGAAAATTTTTTAAATTAAACCAACATTTACAAAAGTTTAACAAACTCACCGAATCAACCGAACAGAATGGGCGCTGAAATCGGCAAATAAATCAAAAAATCATTTATTTAAAAAAATAAAAGCAAATTAGATTTACTGAACTTAGTTTTTTAAATTTATAGATTTTAAGGTTTTAAATAAAATTTATGAGAAGGGAAGTTTTTTCAAAGAATTTTCCAAAAACGCTGAAAATTTCTAAAAATTTTCTGATTTTAATAAAAAATTTCCAAGAACTTTTTTTTGTAAATTTCTAATTTGAAAATTTAAAAAAATTTCGGGGCGGGCGGAAAATGAAGTGAAGCCTTAAGAGGACTTCATGAATTTAAATTTTCAAAAATGAAGCACTCTGCATGCTGAAGGATGCTTCCGGTTGCAGTATTGGCTTCCAAGGTTTTGCATGTTCCAATGGCACTCTCCTCCGGCCCACTGACACCTTAAGCATTAAGCTTTTTATTGTCTTTGTCATTTATAGGGATTCAAATTTTAATTTTAATATATTTGACAAAAACAAAAAGGAAATTAAAAAAAACTTGTAGAAATAAAAGAAAACTCAAAAACTGCAAAAAACAATGAGCAGAAATATTTTTCACTTTAAAAATGTTTTGCTTTAAAAATTTTTGTTTTCGGGAGGGAGGCAAAATTAGATAAATCATTTATTTTTTTTATCGTTTTAATTAAATTTTAATTACCATTTTTGCGGAAGAATGAATCCATTAACTATTTTTGGATTTTCACAATCTTCTGGGTCGTGAAAGCCTGGGCAATAGACTGGTTTTCCAACAAATAAGTACCTTAATGATTTATCATTTTAGGATTAATTAATTTTTTAATAAATTACCCAGCTCGCGGATGTTCGGGCTGTGCCATGCCAAAAATGTACAAAAACCCGAAAAGGATTAGCAGTTGAATCTGCATTATTTTTATAACGAAAAATGCAATTAAATTGAAAATAAAAATGAAATTTCAGTCTTTATAAACAGCAAGATTTAATGCTCATTAATATTCAATGTGAGCTTATTTATTTAAAAAAGCATTAAATACATTTAGTTTAATAGCTTTAAATTCATGGAAGAAATTTTATTTGATAATTACTTTTTTTAAATGAAATGAAAAATTTTAGTGCTATTAAAAATGGATTTTAAATAAATTATTCAGGGGAGCAATCCTTTTAAAAAGCACTCTTTTTAATATTTAAGACTCTTAAAGATAGAAAATTATTTTAAATACCTTTTTCAAAAGTATTTTATATTAAAAAGATAATTAACAATAATCTACGACTTAAAAATTTTTGAAAATTTTTTGTATAAAAAAAAAATAAATAATTGATAAAATTATTTAAATTAATAAAAAAATTTTTGAAAATTTTTTATATAAAAAATAAATAAATAATTGATAAAATTATTTAAATTAATAAAAAAATTTTGAAAATTTTTTATATAAAAAATAAATAAAAAATTGATAAAATTTTTTAAATTAATATAAAAAATTGGAAAACATTTTTTTTAATTTCAAATTGGTCAATTTAAATGTTAAAAAATAAAATGACCTTCGCCTTAAAAATTTATGAAAATTTGAAAGTACATATAAAAACAATTGACTTTCTGAAATTTATCCCCTGTGAATAAAAAATTTTCGAGCCTGAAACGTTTTTAAAATGTGATTCTAGTCCTATTTAGGTCATTTTTATGGCATTTTGTGCCTATTTCACCTTTTACTGAGAATTTTTTTTCAAAAAATAACTATTTTACAAATTGAATTTACATATTTTAGTACATAGTTGGGGGTTTTTGTACATATTTCATATATATATATATATATTTTAGCATTTTTATACCTTTTTAATTTATAAATATTTAGCGATTTTTCTTACATAAAAAAAGAAGCCCTGCTAATTAATTAAATTAAAATTAAATTCATTATGTTAAAATATTTATTTTGCATTTATTTTTAAAATAATTATTTGTCCATTAATTTGATCATTTGCCCTTTTCGTACTTCATTAATTAACAACAAGTTGTGCCATTGAAGGACAAATTTTAATGACAAAACTTTCCAACTTTTTAATTGTGTCGTTGTCCCCGGTTCCCATACAGTCATCCAAAAAATTTACAAAACAAAAATTTTTTGAAGGTCATCATTTAATTCTGTTATGCCGGAAAGACACTCCATAATTTAATTATCATTAATTTGAACAGACAAAATGGATTGGATTATGTGTTAAAGAATTGCCAATGTCGGATTAAATTCTGCCAAATAAATTGTTTTGAATTTCTGAAGGGCATCCATCATTTAATTCATAAGCCGAAGCCATAGAAATTCAACTTTTGCGTTTATTTATTTGCTAATGACATTTGAATTAAAACTTGTACATCTTACGGTATAGCTCAGTTGGGCCCCGGCACGTTTGGGCCCCAGCGGGGTTTTGGCTATAATTTTTTTCTTTGCCACTCAAATCCAACAATCTTGGTATCATTTGATAGCCCTAGCTGTCCTCTATTAGCCTGCAAAATTTAGAAAAATTTAGTTAAGTTTCAAAAAAGTTATGACCAAAAAACTTCAAAAAACCAGATTTTCCAACCTTTTTGGTCATAACTTTTTTGAACCTTAACCAAATTTTTCACAATTTTGCAAGCTAATAGAGGACAGTTAGGGCTATCGAATGATACCAAGATTGTTGGATTTGAGTTTGGCAAAGAAAAAAATTATAGCCAAAACCCCGCTGGGGCCCAAACGTGCCGGGGCCCAACTGAGCGAGTCCGACATCTTATTGTTAGCAAAGTCATCCACCGTATTTTCGTTGCTTTGCAATGGGCCATTAACTAATGACTTTTCCATTAAGCTGAAGGTGCTATGGTGTTAGTCAAAAAATCATTAAACGAAAATTTTTTTCATATAACTTTGCTTAAAATGAACCACATTTTTAATTCTTTATAACATTCGATAGCTCTAAGTGTTTTCTATTAGCCTGCGAAATTTCAACAAATTTCATTGAGTCTCAAGAAAGTTATGACGAAAAACCTTCAAAAAAAACTTGGTTTTTTGAGTTTCTCAGGTCATAACTTTTTTGAAACTTAACGATTTTTTTTGAAATTTTGCAGGATAATAGAAAACACTTAGGGCTATCGAACGATATCAAAATTTTAAAATTTGGTTTTTTCATTTGATGGTTTTTTGACAAACGCCCATTTTGATGGGTTTTGACTAGGGTTGATCGGGACCGGGAATTTTGGGCAAAACCGGGACCGGGACTTTTTTGGTTGAAAAACCGGGACTTTTTGGCTGGGAAAACCGGGAAAAAACCAGGAATTTCCCGGTCCCGGTCAAAACTGATCAAAACCGGGACCTAGGTACTCAGTTGTCCGTGTCCAGGTCCCGTCCCGTACAACTCTAGTTTTGACTAACATCCCAGCACCAGGCTGAATTGCGGTAATTGATCATTTTTTTGCTCATTTGTCAGTGCTAATTAGTTTTTTCAGTGCGAATTTTATTTTTACGCTTGCGATTGAAGAAAAAAAAATCATATTCAAACCGCAAAAAAAGTGCGAAATGCCAAACGGAAAGTTGGCACAAATTTTGCTTTTTCTTCTGCTGATCATTGCTGCTGAAGTATTCCCCGCGACATATGTAAAGAAAATTGTAATTTAAATAAATAATTTTAAAAAAATACAGAGTTTTTCATAAATGGAAAATCGCATAATCGGCGGAATAGAAACAGGAAATTTTGTAAATAATAAGGACACAATTAAATTTTGATGTATGTATGTTTGTATATTTCTGTTGGATCCCTTCCATTAAGTTTTTGTTAAAGACTTGGTAAATTTTTGCGATAAAAAATTTTGGATCAAATTTAAAAAAATATTTTTTTGGGTCCGGTGGTCCCGGATGGAATAAAAAATTGGAATTTTATTATTTTTTAATTGCATTATTTTATCCAAATCTTATCAAATTATATGTATGTATTAGCGTATTTTTACTAATTATATGCCCGGGTATATTGTTTTTCAACCGCCTCAGAAAGGGGGACGACAATTGGAGACGGGGAGATTAATGGAGACGGGCATATAATTAGAGAAAATACGGTTTATATTTTAAATGAAGTTAATTTATACTGAATTTCATTCAAAAAAAAATATTTTAAAAAATATTATTTATTTTTTGACCACCGAGCCCATCAATAAGGTTGCATTTCTGAAAAACTTCGTTTCTGTTTTTGGCCTAAACAAGCTGTTTTTCGGCTTTTGGGTGAACGACCATAATTTTCCTAATTTATATACCTAATACATACCGTATTTCCTCGATTAGAACCCCCTCACGAATAAAGCCCATCAGAGGGGGGTTCAACAATAATAGAGTCCCCCTATCGATTATTTAGAACATAAAAGGTAACTCGCCAGGTGGGACTCGAACCCACGACCCCAGCAATCCGTGCCGTGCTCTAACCAACTGAGCTACGGCCGCTCCTTTTAAGCGGTTCTCTCAGGTCCTTTATCCCACTTTCTCCCACACTCCGTTCCTTCTGGCATCACAATTAGAACCGCCCACTCGAATAAAGCCCCCCCCCCTTCAATAGAGACCCCCGGTGGCTATAATCGAGTAACTACGGCAATTATTGTTTGTGTAAGTAAGCATATTGCATCATTTAGGAGAATTAGCATGCTGCTGCCCACCGCCGCCACCACCACTCGAAGCGTGAGATCATCCCAATCTGCGTCGACTTCACCCGACGTCCCGTGGAGTGCCCAAAGAAGTTCAACAAGCTCAAGCTGGACCGATTGGTGATGCAGCAGCTGAACAAGCCGAACAGACGGCACAGTCGGATGATGATGATGTGCTACCTGAACATATTGCCGCCGAGCCCATTCTGTTTCCGGCGAAAATCACCAAAACAATTCTGATCGATGCCATTGATTTAAAAAAAACTGTCCATAAAAAAGGCCATCAAATGAAATTTTCAACAAAAAATTACCCATAATTTTGCTCAAATGCAATCAGATTTTTAATTCTTGATAGCATTCGATAGCTCTAACAGTTCTCTATTAGCATGCAAAATTTCAAAAAATTTCGTCAAGTTTAAACAAAGTTATGGCCAAAAATTTCTGACAACTTGGTTGCTCGTGTATTTTTAGCCATATCTTTCTTTCAAACTTGCCAAAATGTCTTATTTTGATGCAATATCGAAGCTATTTGAGGCCGGGAGTTTGGCCGTGCCGTTAAGTTTCGAAGGTTGTGATTAGGGATACGATTTTTAGTTTTTTACCTATTTTTTCCTGAGCTAACCGTGGCCTGAAACGCACGAAAAACAAGTTTTTTTTTTTGGGCTGTTGTTAAGCTACTTTTCGAGTTATTTGCTCTTATTTTCTAGGTTTTTATTTTTAGCACCTAAAAAACCTAAATTTTTTGAAAAAACTTATTTTCACCTATTTTGGCGTTTTGCCCAAAATTTGTTAACAAAAATGCAACCCTTAAGAATCGACGTTTCAAAAACACACCCCTGGGAAATGAAAAATTTCTCAAAAATTCACCTCCAAAATTTTTTGTTTATTTTCTTGACGAGAATTTTTTGATTTTGAAAATTATGTATATCCTTAATGATTTGGCATAATATTTTTACTTTTTTAAAAAATTTTCGATTTTACACCCCTAAATTCGGAAC
Source organism: Heterodera schachtii (assembly GCA_023374025.1). Taxonomy (NCBI): domain Eukaryota; kingdom Metazoa; phylum Nematoda; class Chromadorea; order Rhabditida; family Heteroderidae; genus Heterodera; species Heterodera schachtii. The sequence continues at coordinate 580,254 of SIJG01000081.1, read as the reverse complement.
TTTTTGGCACCTATTTTCCCATTTTTAGCACCTATTTTGGGGGGTTTTTTAGAACCTAAAACCTACCTATTTTGGCAGTTTTTAGCACCTAAAAATCATATCCCCGGTTGTGATGTCCATTTATTTTTTCACTTTTTTACAAATTGATCATTTTATTTAAACTTTTGTAATTGTAAATTGTTGAAGTGACGTCACTACACAAAAATTTATGGCCCTAATTTCTCTCATTAAATCATGTCAATAAAAAGCTAAAAAATTTTTCCAAATTAAATTAAAAAATTTGTTTTTCAATTCATTCTTTTTACATTTCAAACCCATTCTTTTCGTCGTCATCGTCACCATTGAAAGGGACTGCAAAACTGAGGAGGAAAATGTACAATAGAAAAAGAAATGAATGGTCCGATTTTGTGGTGCAATGAATGGAATGAATGAATGGCCGCTGAACAAATTGAGCGAAGAAAATTCCGCGCAAATTGCGACGAATTGGTCACCGCCATTTTCAGTCCCGAGTCAGGGGAGAAATGATGACAGGAGAACCTGGCACGAGACTGGATACTTACTGTACATGCTTTTACAGCTTCTGCTTCACGGAATTTTGTATTTTTTCCGAAAGACCGGATTACAGTATTTTACAGGATTGGTCATGAAAAATGCTTCGATCCTGGAAAATTTTAAATCCACTTTTGAGAAGTTACCCGGCTCTACCGAAAACCAAAAAGGCTTTCCAACCTATGGTAAAGTCCCACGGGATTTTTGCCAATTAATATTTAGAGCTCCTCAACCTGGACCTGGATCCAGGCCTGGATTATTCCTGGACTTGGATTTATTTTAGAATTTGTTATTTCGAGTGACCATGATTTATTTTAAGTTATCAAAAAATGATTAATAGATTTGAAAAAACAAAAATATATACTTTTTAGATTTTCCTAAGCAAATTAATTGCTTTTTTCAAACAAATTTCGAAAAAATCCCTGAATTTTTCCTGGGCCTGAATTTTCATCCAGCAGGTTACGTAGGAGACCATGTTCAGATCATTTTCAAAATATCATGCTCTATCTATATGTAAAGATTTGTTAAATATTTTTTCTGCACAAAAAATAGGACTCAGTTGTCCAAGTACTCAAAACTGCTGGGCCACAGTTGGCGCCGCGTGAATTGCGCCCAAATGGCGCCCACTGCTTGCCGCCGATGGTCCTTAAGCCCAGTCAACCAAACAACATCAATCAGAGCCATCAGAGCAGTCAACAACAAGTGTTATTTTCTCAGGGCCCTTCCCCCCGGCCCCCTCAATTTGCTTGTTAAGACAAGGGGAAGAAAAATGGGAGCCCCTGGGGGGACAAAACCGGTTGCGCAAGACGTTGACAGTGCGCGGACGACGGACGATGTCCCGGGGGGTAAGCCCCAAAATCAACTTTGGGGGTCCAACCAACCCCATCAGCAGTTGCAAGGGCGTAGCCAGACCCTTGGCTTCGGTGGGGGGGGGGGCTTAAGTCAAAAATTCGATTTTTAGGGGGGTGTATTTTTCGTTTTTCAGTCGATTTTTAGGGGTGTATTTTTCGTTTTTTGAAATCCCGAATTAGGAGATGTATTTTACAAAATTTTTCGCCGCTTTTCGCCAAAAAATTACTATTTTTGCCATTTTGGTCTCCATTTTTCAAAAATATAGTAAAAATGGGGGTCCGGCGGTGCCGATAGGCGCCGCCGGGAAAATTTTTGAGTATTTTAATGCACTTTTGTTAACAAAATTACTTGAAATTTCAAAAAAATTTAACCCCAGCAGCAGCAGGCCATATCCATGTGCAAAAAAAATTGACTGATCAAAGGGAGCTGTGGTTGATCAGAGAATTCATCAAAGTTTCTATTTGCTGCTGATCAGTGGGGGGGGGCGATGAACAATTTTGGGAATGTTTGCCGTTTATGTACATTTTTTGTGTGTCTAATTTCAGGGATTTAAATTTCGAAAAATTTCCAATAAAAAAATAATAATAAAAATAATGAGCCGCCTCGCGGGAACAATTTAATTTAATATATTTTTTAAATTTTTAATATTTAAATATCTTTATTTGTTTTTGGAAGTTTATGGACAAATATGCCTATTTATGCTTTTTGTGGATTTTTTGTGCAAAAAAAAATTCTCATTAAAATATTTAATTTTTATACAAATTTTCATTTTGTATATTTTGCAATTCTTCTTGCTTAAAATTGCAGTTGATCATTGCTAACATTAAATCATAAAATGAATCCCCCCAAATTTGTAATTTTTTGGCCATTTACAAAATTTTTCTGGCAAAAAAAAAGAAAAGAAAAATAAATCATGCAAAATAAAATTGTTTTCTCATTTTCTCAATATGCCCTTAAGGCATCAAAAATTGCCAAAAAAAAAAAGAAAGAAATTTAATTTGTTTTTTTGCCGAACCCATAAATAATAAAAACAATTTTTGACGCATTAATACACCCAACGCCCCAGGGGCTGTGTGTGCTCTTTGGTCACTAAAACAACACAACAAATTCCTTTCACTTCCTCATTTTTCTCTCCGTTTGCCTCACCCACATTTAGTTGGCCAAAATTCTATTTTTGGCATTTTGTCACTCTTTTGGGTTTAAAAAAATACGAAAAAAAAATTTTTGCCAAACAAAAAAGAAACCTAAAAATTTCCGAAAATTGTGGGGAAACGCAAAACCTCGTCCAGCCCTGATCCCGACCCCGTCCTTATTTCATATTCATGCCTAGAAAATATGTACAAAAAATGGTCAAAATGTGTACATAAATATATAAAAAAAATCCCGAAATATGTACAAAAAACCCAAATAAAATTTTTTTTAATGGTTATTTTCGAAAAAATTCTTCGGAAAGGGTGAAATAGGCACAAAATGTCATAAAAATGACCTAAATGGCATAAAAGCACCTTTAGTATTTTAAAAATAATTTTTGGTTATTTTTTATTTTTTCTAAAAAGTTTTGTAAAAAATCTTCAAAATATGTAAAAAAATGTATGAAAAAGTCCGAAAAAGTCCAAAATATGTATAAAATCCCGAAATATGTAAATAAAAGTCTCAACTTTTGTTCGCAAACACAAAAAAAGAAAGTGTTTTTCCTACTAATTAGAGCATAGAGAAGCCAGGAAAAAAATATGTTTTTACATAAAATTGACATCCCTATTCATGCCTTGTCGGGACTTCAGTTACAATTCTCGAGTTTTCGCAATTTTCCGAGAATTTCCCAGGATTCTCGCGTTCTTTCGCAGTTTCCGGGATTCGATCTCATAAATCTCGAGCTTTATCTCTCCAAACTTCCTCTGGGTTGATATAATTTTTCAATATATTTTTTTTCGCATTTTCCCCACGATTCGAGCATGATTCTCTGCTTTCATCCGCTTACATTCTATCTGTCGTACCTATTTATATAGAAATTTTGGGACAGCAATTTTGAGGTCTCCGCTTCCCCCCCCCCTTGGTTCCATCTCTAATTAATTCGCCATTTATTTGTTGTCTTTCACAAATAGTAATTAATTGCTTTTGGCTGGCGGGTGTCTCTGTCCCCCTCCCACCATTTTTCCCGCACAAATACAAAAGCATCCATCAAACAATGATGCTTTTTTAATCAAATATTTCTTCCCGAATTTTTATAACAATTTGTGTAATTAATTTATGTCGTCGTCCGTCCATTTCCCTCCCTCTGCGCAAATTTCGCGCACATTCATTTGCCGCCCTTAATTAGTATGAATCATCGCCGCCTCTCCCCCGCCCTTAAAGCGCAATAGTTTTATACCAAATCGTAATGACGGGGAAAAGATGAAAGAAAAATTTATTTGAAAAAGCACGGCTGGATGAGTCCCCGGCAATTTGAGTCCCACTAAATTCACTTCGGGCGAATTAATTGACATTAGTAGGTCAATGATGGTCATACAAATTCTGATCAGAATTCTTGGGTACCTTCTGTGGGACTGAAAATCTTGGCAATGTAATAATCTGATCAGGTGATCTTTGAAACTTGGGTCTGATCGGTTTGGTCCATTACCTATTGAAATTTTACCGATTAATACTCACTGATCTGTCCCAATCACAAATCTTTGTGCCATACGAGTCAGACCATCCCTTAAACTGGCCCACGGATCAATCCAATCGCTAATCTTTGTGCCAATCGCCTGCTGGACTGAAATTCTCGGGATCCAATTGACTTCCCCCGCCCCTCCGGCGATTTACATCGCTCTCAAAACGTCCACCGTCGCCGTCGTACAGCCAGCCCACCAACAACTCCACCACCACCATCACCACCTCCACCCACCCAGCAGAACTCGACCTTCCCGCCCCCACCGCCCATCAGTCGTCCGTCCGTCCGTCCGTCCGTCGATTGCTCACCTTTTTGCTCGGTCACCCACCGTTGCGGTGGTGCGCGCGCGTGCCTCGCGCGCCCCGTCGCGTCGTCGTCTTTCGTCCGTTTTGTCCCCCCCCCACCCGCCCAAATTCACAATTCTTTTAAATGCATTGCCTTTCCCCCATTCCGAAACCATTCCCATTCATTCAATTCATTCGTCGTCGTCGTCATTTATTCCCATTCCGATTCTGATCAGTTTGTTGTTGTCGCACCGCTGCTGCTGCTCTGCTGGTGGTGATGGTGGATCAAATTCTGATCAAAATAGCATCCATTCATCATATCACATTATTTCTCGGGATAATCAATTAGCTCCCCTAATTAATATTTATTCTCCATTCCTATTCTGATCAGTTTGTTGTTGTTGTCGCACCGCGCTGCTGCTGCTGCTGGTGGATGATCAAACTCTCTCCTCCACCACAAATTGATTAGGTTATTAACAAATCAGCATTGATCAGAACGACACTCATAATCAATCACCAATGAATAATTAACATCACTCCCACTGATCAGATCTATAGCAGCGATCAGTTTGGTTGCTTGCGCTAGTGGATCAAACATCCCATTCTCTCTTCATTGGTTTATCAGCAAATCAACGTTGATCATAAGTTCATTGGTCATGCCAAAGTATACTGTAAACCATAATCAAAATCACAAAGTGTACTGTAAACCATAATCAAAATCAGTCAATCAATCTCAGAACGTTCCTCTCGGGATGATCAATCGTCTCCTTATTTAGCTTTTTTGCTAATCAATCCCTTCAGGATGAATGAACATCACTCGCCTCCTCCTCATCATCCTATCTCTCTGATCAGTCTTCATTTTCTATACGCCTATTCTCCAACCACTTTTTGGACCCGACATTTTGTTTTGATCACTTTTGCATGTTCCCGATCACTAAGCCTGCATATTTTCTTGTGCCAATAAATATCTTTTCGATTTTCAGATCACTTTGGTCCCTACTTCTGATCAATCCCGTTACCCTCTCCCAATTTTGTCTGCAAAATGTCGGACGACTATCGCAGTTCGATTGGCCCTCGGCCTGCGTTCAACCGCAACTCAACCGCCTATTCAAGTACGGGCGGACCTGTCTGTAAGTTTAAGAAATTTGAAAATTCGGAATTTCTCTGTCACGAAATAGTTAGTGGCAGACAAATTTCGTATACATTTTGCCTCAGGCAATTTTCTGGCGAACGAAAAGCGCGCGACCACACAATCTCTTTTCTTTGCAATTATCGTATTTATCTGTCACTAAATTCCTCTTTTTCTCTATCCTCTTTTTTTCAGCATGCACTCTCACATTAATCCCTCCGTTTCTCTCCCGTAATTTTTGTATGCACTTTCTCACCAAATTGTCTCATTTAACTGTCGGAAATGTTTCATTTACATATTATAAATACTTATAAAATTATTATCTTTTTCTATGTACTCTCTCTCCCCCCTTATCTCTCGCCTCTCTCTCTCTCTCTCTCTCTTTCTATCTCTCACTCTCCATTCTCTCATTTTCTCTCCGAGATTCGCATGTTCTCATCATCAAATTCCTCACTTTCTTTTTCGAGACTCTCGCATGCACTCACTTCTCTCGCCTCTACATTCTACACTCTCACTCTTTAGCCCCCCCCCCAAATTTACCTGCTCAAGAGCAGCGAACGGATAATCCCCCCGCTCGTCCGGATCATCGATCGCCCTCGCCGGAGGGAGAGAGGGTGGGGAATTTCCCTGTGAAATGTATTGGGCGTCCGTCCCTATTTCTCGCGCACTTTCCGTCCGTTCCACCAATCGCGCCCCCGGCGCCACCCACCCTTGCTGCTGTCCGTTGCGCTTTTCGTTTCCGCTCGCTCAAAAAAAAATGCCGGATTCGTCCATCCGCGCGGCATCCTCCACCACGGCTTTATCCTCCTCCTCCCACCGTTCTACAGCGGGCGGCAACCGCATACTGAAAATTGTGACGGAGACAATGTCATCGAGCACCAGCGGCGGCGGCGGTGGCATGTCACCGTTTGGCGCCAACGCGGCCCAAATCCGTGACTCCCGTGATCGCGAGAAGAAGGAGCTGAGCGATTTGAACGATCGATTAGCCAATTACATTGAGAAGGTGGGTGGGCCGGCTGAGCGCGGCCAAGCGAGGCCCAAAAGCCAAAGAGAAGAAGACAATTGAGCACCAGGGCAAATTCAGGTCCGCTTCCTCGAGGCCCAGAACCGCAAGTTGAAGGCGGACCTGGACATGCTGCAAGGACGCCGCGGCAAGGACACCATCACCATCAAGACGATGTACGAGAGCGAGATTCAGACAGCCAAAAAGCTCATCGAAGACACGGGCCGATCAAAGCACGAGTTGGAGCAGGACGTGGCCAAACTGCAACGTGACTTGGACGAACAGCGACGCAAATACGAGGTGTACATTACATTCAGCGATTTTTTTTTTGATATTTATGATGAATTAGTAAGTTTTTTCGAAAATTTTTCCAAAAAACCGGTAAAAAAAATTGAAAAAATTTTTTCCTTGGAATTTTCATATGTATAACTAAGATTTTTTTTAAAAATTAAAATAAAAAAAAAAGTTTCGTCGGCGCAATTATGTCCCGGCGAAATTTCGGCGGCGTTATTTCGGAAGGGCGAAAAATTTTAAGTGCACTAAAGAAATTGGCACATTTTTAATTAAAAAATTTAAATTTTTTTCAAAAATTAGGAAGCTGTTCGCTCACGGGCCGGTGACCGTGAAAAGTTGGACGATTTGCTGGTTCAACTGAGCAATTTGGAGGCCGAGATCAGTCTGTTGAAGCGACGCATTGCCCTGTTGGAGGAGGAGCTGAGCAAACTGCGCAAGGAGAACTCACGACTGCAGGTCAGTCTGGATTTGATCAAAAAGTGATTGATCAGTGATCAGAGTTGGAGAATTGAATTATTATTCTCCCCGAAATCCGAACCCAGCCATTCCCCGCTCTATGAGAATTGCTTCCACTCGATCGGTCGGGGAGGAACCCTAATGGTCGGTAATAATTGTTTGCAAATTTTGATCAGACAATCTTGGAAAAAGGCACTTTTCTGACCAAAACCGATCAATTCTTTAATTAGAATCTGATCCTATATTATTTGGGCTAATTAAGGGCAATTAAAAATGTTTTAATGATCATAGTATGTTTGTTGTACATATGACAATTCCGATCAGACTATTTTATAAAGGGCATTGTTTTATCCATTGGAAACCAGAACTGATCATGATCAGAAAGATCATTTGGCTAATTAGGGGCAATTATAAGGAATTAACTTTTTACTTTCAACGATAATTGATAAGCGCTGCCAAACTGATCACAGATTTCTGATCACTGATCTGAGAGGCTTGACGAAACATTTCATTCTTCTTCCAGGCCGACTTGCAGCGCGTGCGTGCCGAGTTGGACCAGGAGACGCTTAACCGCATTGACTACCAAAACCAAGTGCAAACACTGCTCGAGGAGATCGACTTCATCCGACGCTCGCATGACCAGGAGATCAAGGACTTGCAGGTGAGAGCTGATTTGATGCTTTTGGGAGGGATATGGAATTGGCACGCACCGAAACTCGGGAATTTCTCGAGTTGAGACCGGCACTTTTTCAAGAGTTTTGATGCCGTAAAAAATTGTATTGGATGTTTAGTGGGACGACACAAGACTTAATTGGATTTTAATTAGGGAACAATACGTAATTATGGAGTGTTCCAAAAATATGTAAGCTGCCTTTATCCCCTTCTTTTGGACTTAATTATTTAATAAACATTTGGAAATTATGAAGTCCTTTTTCAATTACGGAAATTCGTAAGCCGTAATTTTAATTTTTTTTTTTTTTTTTAATTTTACATTAAAATTTGGAAAATTAATTTTTCACTGAACTCTTTACATTTTTAAAACTGGGAATATTTTTTTTCTTGAAATTTTCATAGAAATTCATAATTTTAAGTGTAATTTCAGAGAAAGACCACGGGGAGGGGGGGGGGGGGGGTGAATTTACAAACTTGAAAAATGATTTTTAAGTTTTCAATTAATTAATTAATTTTAATTAATTAATTAATTCATTAGCGTAATGTCGAAACCGCACCGCAACAACACACATTTTCCAGGCGATGGCCGCCCGCGACACGACCAGCGAAAACCGCGAGTTCTTCCGCAACGAATTGGCATCGGCCATCCGCGACATTCGCAACGAGTACGACGTGTTGAACAACAAAGACCGTAACGACATTGAGTCGTGGTACAAGCTGAAGGTGCAAGAGATTGAGACGCAAAGTGCACGCCAGAACATGGAGCAGGGCTACCAGAAGGACGAGCTGAAGCGGCTCCGTGTTCAGCTGACGGATTTGCGCGGCAAATTGTCGGATTTGGAAGCGCGGGTAAAAAGCAACACGGGGAGAGGGGGCGATAGAGTGAAGGAATATGAGAGAAAAAGAGAGAGGGGGGAGGTGAGGGGAAGGGGATGAGAGCGAAGGAATATGAGAGAAAAGGGGAGAGAGCGAGAAAGAGAAAAGGGGAGGGAGGGGAGAGGGGGAAGAGGGGGCGATAGAGTTAAGGGATATGAGAGTGAGGGGAAGGGGGAGAGAGAGTGAATGGATGTGAGAGAAAGGGATAGAGAGAAAGAAAGAGAGAGAGAGATAAAAAAGAGAGAGAGGTGAAGTAAGGGGAAGGGGCGAGAGAGTGAATGGATACGAAAGAAAGGGGGAGAGAGAGAGAGAGAGAGAGAGGTGAAGTGAGGGGAAGGGGCGCAAGGGAAAGAAAGAAAGACAGATAAAGAATCAAGAGAGAAAGAGAGCGCGAGAGAGAATAAGGAGAAAGCAGATAGCGAGATCTTGAGAAAAAAAGAGGGATGAAGAAGATTAATGGATATTCAAAAATCCCACAAATCGCAAAAAATGTTGATCGGTCTGATCGACACGAAAACCGATACAAAATTAGGCATTATCGATCAAACAAACCTCCTGATCAATCAATAATCATACCCAAATTCACACAGAACTCGCTGTTGGAGAAGCAGATCCAGGAGCTGAACTACCAGCTGGAGGATGACCAGCGCGCTTATGAGGACGCGCTGAACGCGAAGGATGCCCAAATTCGAAAGATGCGCGACGAGTGCCAAGCGCTGATGGTTGAGCTGCAAATGCTGCTTGACACCAAACAAACGTTGGATGCCGAAATTGCCATCTACCGCAAAATGCTGGAGGGCGAAGGGGACGGGCCCGGCCTGAAACAGTTGGTGGAGCAGGTGGTGCGCACCACCGGCATCAACGAGGTGGCGGACACAGGTGGGCGCCGTTAATTAGTATTTCATATTGCTAATTAGTCAGTTCTACCACTAATTAGTTGGTATTGCCGCTCAACAGTCCTGCCGCTAATTAGTCAGTTCTACCACTAATTTTAGTCATCAGTTCTGCCACTATTAGTCCGTCCTTCCGCTCATTAGTCAGTGCTGACGCTAATTCGTCAGTTCTAGCACTAATTAGTCAGCCCTGCAGCTAATTACTCAGTTCTATCACTAATTTTAGTCAGTTCTACCACTATTAGTCAGTCCTTCCGCTTCGTCAGTCCTACCCCTAATTGGTTAGTTCTGGCACTAATTAATCAGTCCTGCCGCTATTAGTCATTTCTACCTCTAATTAGTCAGTTGTATCGCTACTTCGTCAGTCCCTAATGATGATGATTGCCAATTTAAGAAACCCAAATTACATCCCTAATTAACCCTTATTACTGTCTAAAAAATCATCCCTCATTATCCCCTAAAAATGCCATTCCTAATTATTCCCCCTCCCCCTTTCCAATCACACAGAAACGATGCGTGTCGTCAAGGGCGAGACGTCCTCCCGCCAGTCGTACCAACGGTCGGCCAAGGGCAATGTGTCCATTTTGGAGACGTCGCCGGAGGGCAAATACGTGGTGTTGGAGAACACCCACCGATCAAAGGAAGAAACGATCGGCGAGTGGAAGCTGAAGCGTCGCATTGACGGCAAGCGCGAAATTGTGTACACATTGCCTGCCAACTTTGTGCTCCGCCCGATGGCCCGTCTGAAGGTGCGTTTTCGTTTTTGGCGTAGAGCGCAGTTAGCCGCTGGCCGCTGATCAGAGCATTATCGATTGATCAGAGTAAAATGAAGAAAAACATTGAGTGAGCGGTTTAAGCCGGAAATCCGTGTTGGTAAAGATTCCATAAAAAGGTGCGGATGTGCCTCAACAGCTAAGTGGTTGAAAGAGGCGCGGGTTCGAATCCCATCCGAAGGCCTAACATTTTGCCCATTTCTTATTAAAGTGTCTTGGATTGGCCCGAGATAAGCTATTAATCAGTTCGTTAATCTTTCGATTGATTGGTGCTAATAGATTATCAATTGAACGATGATTGTGATCTGTGCTAATCAGTTAATTTGAGCATTCATCGGTTGGTTAAAGCATACTTAACATTTATGAATGGAAATTAAAAATTCTCAGTTAGGGATGGGATTTTTAAGGGCGAAAAAATCCAAAATAAGGTCGTAAATAAGGGCGAAAAAATCGGGGAATAAGGGCGAAAAAGTTCCAAATTTAGGGTATAATTTTTAAAATTGCTGTTTTTTACATGAAATAATTTCAGACTAAGGCAAACAATTTTATTCACTGATTGCAGTTACAAATAAGCTATATTTTAGAAAAAAAATTTTCATTTCTTAGGGTCTATTTTTGAAAATTTTTTGGGTCGATTCTTAGGAGTATGTTTTTCGTTTTTTTGCATTTTTGTTAATAAATTTTGACAAACGCCAAAATAAGGGCAAAAACTTATTTTAAGGGCGAACATCCAAAATAAGGATTTTTAAGGTCGAATAAATGCGTTAAAACGCAAAATTTTCAGACAAAAAATATGTTTTTCGTGTATTTCTCGTTGACTTAAAGCCGCAGAAAAAATAAGTAAAAACAGAAATCCCATGCCTATTGATCACTTTGATGAAAAACCAATTCTTCCAGTGAAAAATTGGACTGGGTAATTAAATAACTAATTAGTCAATCAATCGCTAGCCGTACAATGCCGGACTGCAATATATACAAAATTTTCCAATTTGCCGACTACCAATTTCCCAAATGTGCCTGGCTTGGTCACAAAAGTGCCGTGCCATCGAAATTATTACCCCCCATTTTTTGCCAGGTGTGGGCCCGCAACCAGGGCGGCCTGCACGCCCCGCCGGATCAGCTGATCTTCGATGGCGAAGAATCGTTCGGCGTTGGCTCAAACGTGCAAACCATTCTCTACAATGCGCAAGGAGAAGTGAGTTGGTGGCAAACAAATAAAAAACCAAAAAAAAAAAAAATGATGGCATTACGCCAAAACGGCGGAGTGCCAAAATTTGAATTTAAATGAATCCGTTTCCCATACAGGAACGTGCTACCCACATCCAACGTTCAAGCCAGACAGCTGCCTGAAGAGGAAGAGAGAGATAATGCTGATAAGAGTAGTGATCACTGGGGGATGGAATTTTAAATTTTTTAATTATTTTACGAAAAATCGAAAAATGCACCCCCTAAGAAATTAATTTTTTTTTTTAAATTTTCAAAAAAATTCCCCTTATATAAAATTGATTTTTTCAATGTCCAACCGACCTTTAACCATTAAATTTTACCAAATTGGATAAAGTGACAAATAATAGATAAATTTTGTTGATAAATTTTAAATTTCTTAAATTTGGCGTTTTTATCACTTAAAAATCCCTCCCCTAATGTCATGAACATCATCATCGAATCGACCGATCAACAAATTCGGATCAATTCTGTTCCTTTCTCTAACCCCCTACTGCTGCTGATCATTGATTGATTTATCAATTAATCTGGGTTATTGATCGATCATTTTGCTTCGCAAAAATTCTCTCCCGATCACTTCCCTTTTTGATCAGTATCAATTTGGCCTCTCTGATCGGTCACTTTCCCTTAAAAAATCAGTCCAATTTATTTTTATTTTTAAAAATCATTCCCATCGCTTCTGTAGTGAGTAGACACATCACATCAAATTGGATATTTCGACCATTAAAAATCTATCCCAATAAATCGCATTTGCCTTTTTGGAGTATAAAAAAAAGGAATTTGGCGGGCCCTCCGGCGGAGCGGGGAAAGTTATTTGCATGTTGAAAAGGACCGTCGCAAAAATGGGGGACCCAATTTGGCTGGCTCCCAGACAATCCGTCAGTGGACAATCCGTCAGTGAAGGACAATCCGTCGGTGATAGACATCCCGTCAGTGAAGGACAATCCGTCGGTGATAGACATCCCGTCAGTGAAGGACAATCCGTCGGTGATAGACATCCCGTCAGTGAAGGACAATCCGTCGGTGATAGACATCCCGTCAGTGATGGACAATCCGTCATGGACAATCCGTCAATGAATATGACCGATTGTCCGCTGACGGATTTTCCGTACCCCTAATTTGCCTGGCGGTGCCCAGTCGACCGGCACTCATACGTCCCGCTCCGAAATGGGCATGGCAAAAAAAAATGCAATAATCCATTCAGGCTGCACATACCTTAAAAATCTGTGATTTCCACCCCTCCTCCTTCCTCTATATCCTCATTTTCAATGAGAAAATCCCTGGGGGATGGTGGGATATTTGGAGGACAGGGCGCGCCGGGGGGAAAGCGACGAAAACTTGAAATTTTGGGCGGGCGGATCCCACGGACGCCCGGGGGGGGGGGGAAGGGGGAGATGAGCCCAGCGGCTGAAGGTTGCTGAAAGCGCCTGGGGCGACGGGGGGATGGATATAGGGGGGATCCGGTTTTTCCTGTATTGTGGTGGGCAGACGCACTCTCACTGATTGGTGGTTGGTTGGTTGGTCAGCGGCGGCTGACCGTCGGCGCCGGCGGGGCGGCGGCCGACCGGCTGGCAGCAATAAATAGTGAAAGCGGCTGGCAGCAGCAATAAATCAGTGAAAGCGGCTGGCAGCAAATCTGCGCCGTCCGTCCGCCACTCACCCGCGGCACTGACGAAACAATTTTTTCTCGCGCGCGCGCGCGATGCCGCGACCAAACCAATACGTCAGCAGCTCAGCGCACCCCCTGGCTATGAACCCAGCCAAATAGTTTGAATGGGTGGGCAGGCGATTTGGGGAAGGGATTTGTTGGGATTTGTGTTTGGAAGCAAATCCGCGCGCGCCCCGGCGCTGCGCCGCCTGAGGCGTCAAAAGTGTCCTTGAGAAAAAGGGCGGGACACACACATAACATAGGGCGGTGGATGAGAGAAAGTTTTGAGGGTGAGATGGAAGTACAAATGGTGGACGGAGGAGGAAGAGGAGGAGGAGGAGGGGGATGTGTCGCAAGCCAATTTGACTATTTTTCGCGCATTTTTCAAAATTTTATTGCCCCGAAATTTCTAAAAATCTGTGCCTGCAAATCACTCCGACTTAAAACCAACCGCGAAAATGTCGCGCGCGTTTCGCGTCTCCGCGCAGTTTTAATGTCAGCAGGGGATTTTAATGATGCCGCTAGGTCCTAATTAGTGCAATAAAGTGCCAAATAGGTAATTTTTTTTATTTGTACCCGCTAGCAAATTCAAAAAATTTAGGCGAAAGAAAAAAATATTTCGAACCTGCACCACCGTAAATGCATTTTCCGCAAAAAAAAAAACGGTAAAAAAAAACCCTAAAAACCCCAGCCCTGCTGATGATGAGACGTAGGGAAAGAAAAACAATAATATTAGACTCTCAATGCCAAAAATTTATCAAATTTTAAATAATAAAAAATTGAATTTCATTAGCCCAACAATTACGACACAATTTATTAAATTAGATTTTGAATCAAAAAAAATACACCAAAAATAAAAATAAAATCAAAAAATAGAGCAAAAATTAATATGCTTATTTTTCACAGAATAATTTTAAACTTTTTTCATAAAACGAACATTTTTTACATTCCTTTATAAATAAAATAGCAATTTCCAAATCAAAGCCGAAATTGGTATCATTTGAAAGCTTAATCTGTTTAGAAGCTTTTTCTAAGCTATTGCTTCGCGATTAGACAATTGCTAAAAAAAGTTTTATACATGAAAATTGCAAAAAGTCGAAATTTTTGAAGTTTTTTCTTAATAAAATTTTTTCTAGGCTTGAAAAACTTTTTGTTTTTTGTAAGGCTAATAGAGAGCATGCTAAGAGCTTTCCAATGATACCAAGATTATTGCTTTTGGATGCCAAATAAAAAAGCTATAGTGGAAAAACATGCTGGGGCCCCAACCGTGCCGGCCCAACTTGCATATTTAAAATGATGATTTCCAAGCACGTACTTGGGGCATCCAAATATGTACGAATCGGACCCCTGACTGATTTATTGTCTTCCATTTTTGTCCCGTGTTTTGTCCCATCATTTTTGGGGTGGATTTTGTTTTCAATTGTCCATTTTTCGAAAATTGGGCCTTCCAAAACGGTCCTCAATGGTGGTTGGTGGTGGACAATGGTCACATCCACGCACTTTGCTGAAGAAGGCATTCATTCACCTCCTCCTCCTCCTCCTCCTCCGAGTCCGAGGAGGAGGAGGAGGAGGAGGAGGAGGAGGAGGAGGAGGAGGAGGAGGAGGAGGAGGAGGAGGAGGAGAGGTTGGGATGGACGTACAAAAGTCAAAAAAGTGGAAAACATTCACATTTGCTTCATCCTCCGATCACACTTTTAAATTCCGTTTTTTTTTTCTAATTTTTGAAATTTTATAAAAAATTTTTTTATTAAATGGTTGAAAATTTAAAAGAAATTTTATTTTTTGAATTTGATTTAAGTCAAAAAATTGAGAACATTCCTATTTTCTGTTTCTCCGATCTCTACTTTTAAATAAACCTCTCTCTGGACTGCTGGTACCATTTTGACAATAGTTTTTTGTTTTTAAAAAAATGGTTGAAAACTGGAAAAAATTTCAAAAATTTCAAATTTGATTTAAAAAGAGTGATCAAAGGTATTTTCATGTAGATGTTTAAAATCAAAAAATAGGTACCGAAATAGGACCGGGTTAATAAAGTGTAAAAAGAGGCGGTAAAAAGCAACAAAAAAAAAGCCATAATGCGTGCTTAGCACCTCTAATTACACCCTAATTGGTGTCATTTGATTCCGCCTCCCAAATTCCTTCGTCGGAAAACATTTCTAATCCGCCAAATCCGTCTTCTTCCACCCGAATATCCCCCCCATCAAATCGCTTTTCACTTCTCTTTCCCGCATAATCTCCCACAAATTACCACCAATTGAAAATCGATGTGACGCAAAACAAATTGTTACCAAATTCTTGGAATGCGTGGTGCTCAATTTCCGCGTTTGCTTTAAAATTCGGCTTAAATGCCGCTAATTGCTTTTTCATTTATCCACCGGGCTTACTTTTGGGATTAATTTCTCCCACCCGCCTTAGGCTATTAATTATACATAATTCTCAGGATACGCTCAAAATGCGCCAAAATTTTCTAGGCTATTAATATTTTGACATTTATTGTAAAAATTCGAAAAATAAATAATCCAAAAAAAAATACCAAAATATTGATAGCCCAGCTAATTAGTAATTTTAAGTATTAATAATTCTCGACAGCGGGTGGAAATATTCAAATTAATTATTTTATAGTAACTATCAATTAATTTTACACTGTATATGTGGTATTGTTACAGTAACACCCAATCGTATACAGTAGAGATTTTTAATGAAAGCCCATGATTTTGGTCAAAATTATGGGCGGATCCGCGGATTAATCGGCCTATTGAAATCAAAATCCCCCACACGCCGAGAGGGAAACTCAAAAATTAAACACCTGTTTTTCCAAAAAAAAAAAAAAAAATCCCCAAAAAGGGCAAAATGCCAAACTGACTGACGGCTCTACTGCTGGGGGAGGGGGTGATTAATGGTTAGAGAAACCATTGCACGCCCGAGGGGATGAAATGGATTTTCCCATAAATTATCCCTTCCTCCAGCCCCCGAATTTTTTTTTTGTTCATCTCATTCTTTCGCTTCGACGCCAAATGCGTAGGGATAAAATGGGATTTTGATCAGATTATACATATACATACAGATATATATGTGGGTACAATACATGCATATTTTGGGCGTTAGGAGAAAAAGGGAATTTAAAGGGGCGCCGCCCCCCCCCCCCCGCCGCCCCCGGGGATTTTGTGGCGGCGCGAAAGGGAAAAGCGGACGAGAAGCCTCCCGCCCCCCCCCTCTTTTGGCGCTTCAACCGGACATTTATTTGTTTCACTTCGCCTTCCCCCCCCCCGCCCCCGCGGGGGGATTTCTTTTAGGCTAATCGAAAGCATCACTCTCTCTCTCTCTCTCATTGTGTGCTTCTCTCTCTCTCTATCTCTCTTTCTGTGTTCGTTCTCCCGAGATCCGATTCATGATCACAAAATCAAGCGGACTACTGCACAAAAATCACTTCCTGACTGAAATTGATCACTGATCAAAATGTACCCTCCGGCGAAAATTCTCTCTGATTCTATCCCGCAATTCACTTGTGCTCTTTGATCGAAGCCCTTTCCTTGTGAGATTTCTCAAAGCCATTCCCTTCTCATGAAACAATGATCCCAAAATTGCTTCCTGACTGGTTGATCAGTAATCAAAATATGCCTTCTGGCGAAAAATTCTTTCTGATTTTTGTGCCCGCAATTAACTTGTGATATTTGACCGAAGCCATATCAATTTAACAAAGCCATTTCCTTCTGAGAAAAATTCTTGATCTTAACAAGGCTCCCAAATCTTGATCCCACGGATTTTTGTTTTATGTGATTATCAAAAAATTATCAATTAAATTTCTCGAGAACAACAAATTAATTAAATCAAGCTCGCTACAAAAAAAAAGTTACTACTTCCTGTTTCATTGTAAAATTGCTGATCTGTTGATCAAATGTGCTGCATCAATTATGTCCGTCCGTTCTTTTTCAACTTCTTCCGATTAATGCCCTAAGGCATGTCAATGTCAATTGATCGGCTCTTATGTGAACATGCAAAATCACAACTCCGGCTTAATCTCTTCCGACAATGCCTTTTTCTCCCAAATTGCGCTGATCAGGGTATATCCAGTGTTCACAATTAAGGACCAGGCACGGCATTTTTATTTTTAACAATTTTTTCGATTTTCACCGGTCTCAAAGCTCCAGAAAGTATGAAAATTTAAAAAAAAAAAAAAGCTAAAAATTCCCGTTTTTTTCTATTAAATTTTTCATTTTTTACATCACTAAAATTTCGTCGTTCGTTTCACAATTCACGAACAATCGCCGCTGCTTCTGATCACTTCCCTTTTGATCCATTGATTGTTGACCTGTTCAAATTGATCACAACAATTTTTCTTCGGCGTTTTCGCTTTCCCTGAAAAAAAACCATTAAATTTTTTATGCCCTCCGGCATCGCTTTCACTTCCTCCTTTATGTTGTGTTCCTTCGACATAATCCAAGCAGATCTCTCTCTATAATCCAAGCAATTAACTCCTCCCCCCCCCCCCCCCAATTTCATTGCGCGTACATGCCCATTTCTCATCCATCCTCCGCCAAAATGCATTTGTTGTTTTTCGGGTTGTTCAATTGCACTCACTTTTTCTTCACTGTTTTCCCCCGAAATCGCCGAATCCCCCGACTTTTTTGGTCCCAGCCCCAAATCCCGACTCAATTTATCCATCTGTTAAGTCTCGAATCCAAAACCTCCTGGTCTCTGACGTCAGTTATATCTACCCCAAATCCTCCCCGCCCTGAACTCCGACCCGATTTGTGTTATCCAATAAATCTTGAATCCCGAATCTACTGGTCTCTGAACGTCAATACATAATCTCTGCCCCGAATAACCGACTTTTTTTGTCTCAACCCCGAACTACGAATCCCGGCCAATTTATCCATCCAGTAAATCTCGAATCCCGAATCTACTGGTCTCTGACGTCAGTAATCTCTTGTCCGAATCCCCGTCTTTTTTTGTTCTAACCCCGAACCAATCGATCCATCCAGTGAATCCCAAATCCCGAATCTACTGATCTCCGGCGTCAGAGGAGTAATTTTTACCCCGAATCCCCGACTTTTTTTTTGTTCCTATTTCTTTTTGTCCCATATCAATTCCTCTTTTGCATGCGTCATTCCTTCTACACTATTTTTATTTTCCTTTTTTTCTTTTCCTCTTTTTCTCTACCATCATATTTCATCCATTTTACTTTTCACCCTCATTCTCTTCCCTTCATTTCATTTTTTCATTTTCCCATTTCATTTTTTCTTTTTTTGCTTTCCATTTTTCTTTTCCTCCCTTTTTTTCCTCCTTTCTATCATTTTGTTTAACTTTTTTGTTCAGCAGATGCTCCACTTTTCTCTGGAGCCTTTTCTCCGCCGCTTCTTCCATCGCTATGGCCAATTTGTGCACAAATTTCGATGGCCAATGCTTTTGGTAAGAATTAATTAATTCATTCATTCATTAATTAATTGCCCTAAATTATGCCCGAATTTTCCCACACTTTTCAAGGCTCCTCCACTGATTTCGCTGTGTTTGTCCGTCGGCTTTCTTTGGTTCAGTGAATTGGAAATGGACGACCCGGGTTAGTCAAATTGCCCTTTATATTCTGGTCTGATCATTTTGACTGCTGATTAGCGTGATTGATCAGCGTGATCAAAATTATAAATTTTCGTATGGCGCAATCGTTTAGATTTAAACATCCAAATTTTATTGGGTCACTTAACATTGATCATATATGAAATAGAGATCGGACAACTGGGGACGGAGGGATCCCGAGTCAGGATCCCATTCAATTTCCGATCCCGATAAATCCCGATGAATTGAAAAAAGGCTCGCGACGAACCCCGAATTTAATCCCGCATTATCTCGAGAAAATCGCGCGGGACCCCGATCCCGTCCGGTCTCTCGTTTGAAGCAACGAATTTCATACTTTTCATACTCACCAAGTCAGTGATCAGAGCTGATCATCGTTGATCAATTGCTTTAAAATCACTTGATCAGAATTGATTATTTACTGAATCAGAAATGAAAAATAATCACACTGAATTTTAAATTTTTGGAAAATGCCGTCAAGGGGTGCCATAATGATACCAATAGTTTATTGATTGTTTTTCAAATGATTTGATCAAATTTTAAAATGAATCAATTAAAAATTTGTCCCAATTAACTCTTTGATCAGCAAAATAATTTTTTTCACTTTTTCAGCTTATGTTTTCACTCCTCGTGATGCCAGGTAATTTTCAATTTTGAATATTTTGGCATTAATTTTAAAACATTGGCACTTTGTTCAGATGGAAAAAGGAATTGGGCACTTTCTCAAAGCTTTGGCCGCTGGAGGAGAACAAATTCATCCCGGGAAAGTCATTTGAGATGAAGCGTTTTGTGAATGTTTTGTGCAAAGCCAAGGACGGTGAGTCATTGTTTTAAGAAGAAGGCAATTTCCAAGGACACTTAACGATAAGGACATAATTTTCATGGTTTTGGGGGCTCTATTCCAGAGGACGAACGATAAGGACATAATTTCGGGGCTCTACCCCCAAGGACGCCATACGAATTAATTTTTATAGAAAATCCAAGGACGGTTAAACTAAATTTCAAGGAATTTTTTTTAGGTATAATAAGGACTTTTTCAAAATGCCAAACTTTCATCCGTAATGATCAGATCTGTTCTTAATTTTCTAATAAAGACAATCGGAAAATTTAATGACCAAACAACAAGAATTCATTGAAATTTGGTCAAAAAATTGGAGAAATTTTCTTATAGAATTTTTGTCTGAAAATTTGTAAATTAAAAAATAGAAAAAATTCCTTGAAATTTTTCAATCTTTTTCTTTAAAAAAATTTTTCAAATTTTTTTTTGCTTTATTTTTTTAATTTCTAAAATTCTGTACATCCAGAACTGGTCTGATCAGATTTCTTTTCATTGGACTGATCAAAATCACTCACTCTTTGCTTTTGCCAAATTCAAAAAAATGCCATTGGCTCCTCCCTTTTCCCATTTTGAGGCGGCAACATTTTGCGGCCCCAAATTTTGGACGAAATTTCGCTGCTCAACAAATTCATTGCGGAGAATGTGACGGTGCCAACCGTGGACCGGCGCTTCAATTTGAGCTATCAAGATTTGTGCCTGAGCTATGATTGGGTGTGTGGCAACAATGAACACATTGAAATGTTCCGACAAATGACCCAAGTGGGACGAGTGATCGACTTGCGCTACCCGAAGGGCGGAAACAAGGTGGACAAATGGACACCACAAGGACTCAAGGACCGATCGGGGGTTTTCAAGGACAAATATTGGGGAAGGACGCGTAATTTTCAGATCACAATGGGTTTTCAAGAACAAATAATGGGGAAGGCATGTATGAAAAAGGGGGGGGGGGGGTTCGGACAATCCGTCAGTCAAGGACAAATCGTCAGTAATGGACAATTCGTCAGCAAATTTTATTTTCTTGAGGTAATGATCAAATATTTTGCGATTGTTGCGATTTTTTTATTTTATAAATAAATTTGGATGGGGTTTTACGACATTTCTACATAATTACTAGGGCCCGGATTCTTAGTTTTTTAACTATTTTTTCTGCGGCTTTATTTAGACGAGAAATGCACGAAAAACATATTTTTAACCCGGAAATTCTTCGTTTTAACGCCACTATTCATCACTAGGAATCACTATTTTGGAGCTTCGCCACTAAAAAAAATTATTTTGGAAGTTGGCCACTAAAATAGTTTTTGTCACTATTTTGGAGTTTCGCCACTATTTTTGCCACTATTTTGGCATTTTTTGGAAAATTTTCCAAAAAATGCAATAAAAACAAAAAATACACCCCTAAAAAACGACCAAAAAAATTCAAAAATACACCCCTAAGAAACGGCCTAAAAATTTCGAAAATACACCCCTAAGAATTGAAAAATTTTCTCAAAAATTTTTCCCCCAAATTTTTTTTCTTGCACAATATTTGCTAAGAAAATATTGGAAAGGAAATGTACCTCATTTGCACTGCTGTCAGTAATAAAAGTTATTTTTGGCTGAAAAATATGTCACTATTTCGGACTTTTTCGCCACTATTTTTGCCACTATTTGGCATTTTTGGTCACTATTTAGTTAATTATTTTGGAATTTTTTGCAACTAAAATCCGGGCCCTAATAATTACCTTAATAATTCAATTTAAATATTTAGAAATTATTGTTTAATTGCTTATTCATAATTTTTATAAAATAAAACAAATTATTATTTAAATTTTTTTTTCAATTAAATTCATTTTCACTTATTTTATATAAAATCTTTGCGTTTTAAAAATAAAAGCGAATTGTCCACTGACGGATTGACCGGGGGGAACTGAGAAGGACGCGTAATTCTGATCAAAATCTATAAAATGAATATTTCGAAGTTTTTCAAAAAATGAAAATCCGTAATCCATGCGCGTCATTAAGACAGATGTTAGAAAACTTGAAAATTTTTTGGTTTTAAATAATTTTGTGGAAAAAAAAATCGGTAACCGAAAGTTTTTAGTTTTTGAGTCTGGAAATTCTCGGGATTTTTGCTTTCCCCATCTCGGATTTTAATCTCTAAGGGCAACATTTAAAGGACACGCCGGCATATTTGGGCACTGCCCTTGGCGACATCGCATTGAACGGCACGGACGGCACGGTGATGGAAGCAAAAGTCACACAGCTGTTCTACTTCCTGAAACAGGACCCGCCCGTCGTACGACAGTACTCCACTGGTGATTCATTCTTTTTTTTTAATTCCAATAATTTTAATTTAATTTAATTTATTTTTTACTCAAAAAATTCCCTCTAAATTAATTGACCATGACTCAAATTTTTTGTTTTTTTTTTTTAATAAAGGAGCCCGCATTATTCATGGCTAGGATTTTTATGGATTAAAAATGCTCAAAAAATATGCTAAAACTGGACGAAAAATGACAAAAAATAAAAAAAAAATTTTTAAATAGGCCATTTTCTCCAAAAATAAAAAAACGCTTAAATTGAGGCTTCATTATCCTCCTCCTTAAAAACCGCAAAAAAAAAAAAAGAAGTTTTTTAATTCTTTACGAAAAAAAAAATGTTTTTATTCTTGTAAAAATTATTTTATTAGCTTTGCCCGACTAAATTTCTCACTATTTTTGAAATTTTAATGCGCTTTTCTTAATTAGTATAGTTTTTTAAACTTTTTTTTTAATGAAATCTAAGAAAATTTCCTGGTGGCGTAATTTGCACAACCCTGGGCCTAAAAATTTAATTTAATTTTTTAAAATTCACAAAATTTGCCGTTTTCATCAAGACTTTGAATATGCCGTGGAACGCTTTCTTTTACATGCCTTCGAATCTCCATTGATCTCCATCTCATTTGCTCACTACCAATCATTGCAGGTCAGTTGCTTTTAGGCTTACAACTCGAAGCGTCACGAAAATCTCGAGAATTCTCGAGGTTTTAAGGACAATAATAGCTCGGGATTGACAAAATTATCCAGGGAAGCCTCGAGGAGATATCTCAAGACTAATAAATTATCCCGGAATATCTTGAGACTGATAAATTTATCTGGGACATTATCGGGAATGATAAATAATCTGGGAATATCTCGAGACTGGCAAATTATCCAGGGATATCTCGGGATTTATAAATTATCCGCGGATACATTTGCCAAAAAGATGAGCCTTAGCCCTCACGAACTGACCACCTTCCCCCACATTTCGAGATCGGCACTTTCCATACACAGAGCACATAAATAAAGACAAAGCCTAAGTGTAAGACCCAACAATCTCGAGATTTTTTCTCCACAAGACCCCCTACTCTCGGTAATTGTACATCGAGAGTATACTGTATGCTAATGTACCGAAACAATACAATAACCAAGGACGGCCTTGACGAGAATGCGCGCCGTTTTGTGCCTAACTTTGTGATCAGCTTCACCTTTTTGGCACTGTTCTGCATCTGTTGCTCATTCACTTTTTTGCCCACCACTGATGGCACATCGCAACGGCACGCATTTGCCGTCGATTGGGTTCGCTCAAAGCCATACGTCGCATGTGCCGGTGCGTTGTGCAGTGTTTGTACAGTAATAAATATGCCATATCCGTTAATTTTTTTAGTGGAAAAATGGCCAAAAAATTTTGTGCCGGATTTTTGGCGTGTTTTTGAAAAATTTTACCGGTTTTTTCACAGCTGTTTTTGAACTCATGCAACGAGTTTTTGACCATCGCATCCCTGATCGATGCTTTACCGCTTTTAATAAACTAACTAATCAATAAATGATCGATCGCTGATCACTCAAAAAATAAGTTGATCAATTATTATTCCGCAGGTTTGTTCAACACCATTTTGTCACTGATCTCTTCTTTTGGCTTCTTGTTGTTGCTCGGCATTCCGTACAATGTGATCAACACAATCATCCCTTTCCTGGTACATAGACCAATCATTTCATGAGAATGGACTCGGCAATAAAACCGATATAAAAAAGCTTTTTTTTTTGGCCAAAAATTTCGAGAAAACATGCAATTTGGCCAAATCAAATTCAGCATAATAATCTGGAAAAAATAGTTTAAGCAATGCTAACGTACAATGAATGTTTAAGCCATTTTGTCATATAAAACCAAAATAAAAAATAATTTTAGTAAATTAAAAAAATTTTTAATCTAAAATCTTTTTTACATATTAAAAAAATTATTTTAGTAAATTTTAAAAAAAAAATTTAATTTAAATATATTTTTTACATAAAATATAAATTAGTAAATTTTAAAAATATTTTTAATTTAAAAATATTTTTATATAATAAGAAATATCTTTTTAATTTAAAATATATTTTTTATATACATAATATAAAAATTCGTTTTTTTAATTGTTAATAGAATTTAATTCTTTTTTTCCTCAAAATTTCTTAAATAAAAATTTTTTTCTTTTTTTTTAAATAAATGCCTGAAAATTATATATGTTGATGTAATCGGACAAAATACCCTGTCTGATCAGATCATCGCTGTCGGCATTGACGACATGTTTGTGATGAACTCGTGCTGGGACCAGTCGGATCCGGCACTTTCGCCTGATCAGCGCATGGCACAAATGATGCAAAACGGCGGTGTGGCGGTGTCGATCACCAACATCACCGACATTTTGGCATTTCTGATCGGCTGCGTCACCGAATTGCCGGGCATCGAACTGTTTTGTCTGTACGCATTTGCGGCCGTGTTGTTCTGTTATGTGTATCAGGCAAGTTTTTTGGTGGCACGTGCACAATGTGCCGAGAGACTCTTGAATTCGAATTCCCGAATTTCCGGGGCCAAATTACCCAATTTTTTGGCCCCCGAATAATCCGAAAATAATATATATATATTTTTTAAATCCCATGTGTATTAGGGACCGTACAACTGGGGTCGGAGGGATCACTGCCTAATCCGGTCTCGATCAATCCCGAATTTTTTTTTTTGAAATATTTCTTTGAATGCTACGGGAGTAAATGGTGGGGGGGGGGGACTTGCTTTTGCTCTTTTCCCTGAGTCCTGGCCCACGTGTTTTGACTGAAATTCAAACCCACCAAAAGTACAGTTCTACTAAAAAATTCCATTCCTATCAATCCAAAAAATGCCATTCCCATCCCTCCAAAAGTGCCATTCTCCCAAAATGCCATTCCCATCCCACCAAAAGTGCCATTCTCCTCAAAAATGCCATTCTCACCCTCAATAACATTTTTTTTTTATTCAGTTGACCTTTTTTGCCGCTTTCATGGCCATCATGGGCAATGTTGAGCAGCAGGGCAAGCACTGTTTGCTGCTCCGCCAGCAACGGCCGCCTCGGGGCAAAGAAGCGCAGATTTCTTCCGACTCATTAACATCCATTAATCCTCCGAGCGGCACATCATCATCACCATCATCAACATCCTTATCAACCGCCGCTGATGTGCCATCTCAATGCAGCGCAAGGCATTGCCAACATCCGGCAACGCCGACAACGGCACAGATTACTGATCAGGAAGAGGTGGCAGCAGAAGCATCGTCGACAAGAACTGATCATCTGCAGCTGCATATCGATCAGAGCAGCATGAATGCTTCCTTTGACAGTGATCAGACCGGCAGGGATGAACATGATCAGAGCACTGATCAGAGATGGGTGCTTGATCAGATAGCGGGCAGCGACCGGAACCGGATCAGTGATCAGTATTTGAGGACTGCTGGTCAAAATCGAAGCGCAGCCCGGAAATGGGAGATTGATCAAGACCAGAGCGCTGATCAGAACTGGAACAGTGATCAGAGCCAAATGCCTGTGCAGCAGATATGGAAGAGAGATCGGAATCGGAGCCCGTATAGAAATGATCAGAGTCGGAGCACTGCGCAGAATCGTGCGACTGTTCCGAAATTGAGAAGTGATCGGATTTGGGCGACTGCTGATCAGTGCGAGAGTGCTGCTGATCACAAATGTGGTGCCGATCAGAGATGGGTCAAGATTGATCAGAATGGGCTCGACAAGAATCGGCTGTCATCTTCTGATCACACATTTGTCTCCCCTTCACCACCCTCCACTGATCATCATCATCATCATCTCCATGCTTCCAATTTTTCCCATCGCTTTTTCGGCCACTATTTTGGTCCTCTGCTCCTCCATCCGATCGTTCGCGCACTGATCACTGTTGGCTACGTGGCTTACATTGGCATTGCGATTGTTGGCTGTATGAACTTTCGTGAGGGGTTGGAGCCAAGCCATTTGGTCACCTCGGATCATTACATTGCCCGCTACTTTGACGACATGAAAACGTTTTGGAAGATGGGCCCACAGCTGCATATTGCGGTGATTTGGGGCAAAATCAGTTGGACATTGATCAATTAGTATTTGTCTGATCCCCGAAATATTTCTGCCTCGAAATTTCCGGAAATTGTGATCAATTTTGTTTCGGGAATCACACTAAACTATTTCTCTACTCATTAGTAGTCATACTCTCATAATCAGAGGGAACAAAGACCAATCGATCAAAACAAAACGGCATTTCTGACCACCTTTGGGAGGGGTGCCAAAATTGAATTTGATTGATCACTGTGGTATATAACCAACTGAGTGATTGATGATTAGTCCTGGGTCAGATCAGCATTTGAAAGCAATTGATCAGTTCATCATTCCGCACTGATTTTTGTTTTCCAACATCATTCAGGTACTGAATCCGCCAAATCTCACTGATCAAAATGAGCGACAAAAACTCATCAAAATGGTGGAGTCTTTCGAGAACACTCCATACACAATGGGCAGAGAAGTACTATTAAGGCGATTAATTTGATCAGTTATTAACCTTGATCATTTTTAAATCCTTATATTTTGTGAGCACGGGAATTCATTTTTGTCTTTCTTTTGGGGTCCGATTGAAAACTGAAAATTTTTTTCATTTTTTAAATTGCGAAAAATGGAAATTTTCGATTTTTTTTAATAGAGGCTATTGCTTTCTAGGAAAATTGAAAAATCATTTTGCTTATTTATTTTTTGATCTTTTTGGTTAAAAAATGTGATAGTCTTGGGAAAATTTTCAAATTTTGGGGTTTAAATTTTATTTTTTATAAGGGAAAATTTTATTATTGAGTTTTAAAATTTGGAATAGTATCAAATTTTAAAAATTTTTTAAATTTTCCAGGGGACAGTGTTCTTTTTCCTGGAATTTCTCAATTACTTGGACCAACTGAATGCCGAGCCGGAGAACACGGACCGGATTTGGCACAAAAAGCTGCGTTCATGGCTCAAAAATACGGGCGGATCGAACCAATGGGACTCGGACATTGTGTACTCGGAAACGGGCACATTCCGAGCCTATCGGTTACAGGTGAGAACGGCACTCATTGATTCGTTGACTATGATTGGAGGATTTCTTGACTCAAAAAGTGATCAAACACATTTATTGAGACTCAATTGATCTAAAAAGTGATCAGACCCATTGATTAAGACTACAACTGATCCAAAAAGTGATCAGACCCATTATTGAGACTCCAACTGATCCAAAAAGTGATCAGACCCATTATTGAGACTCCAACTGATCCAAAAAGTGATCAGACCCATTTATTGAGACTCCAACTGATCCAAAAAGTGATCAAACATAATGATTTGGAATTGAGTCTATATTGACTGGTCTTGAATTGGCTATTTGATTAGGATCAGATTCTAATTCGATAAATTTTGGTTTTTAAAATCGTATATCTGACCGAGATTAGAATTGGATTTATAGTGAAATTGATCAGGCTTAAACCCGTCCAACTTTCCACCTCCTCTATGCTTAAGGTGGCCATGAAAAACATTGTGGAGCCGGATCAGCACAAATTGGCGGCCAAACTGTTGCGCGAAATTGCCGATCGACAACCATTTCGCTTGGAGATTTACCATGAGGCGTTCCCATTTGCTGATCAGTATTTGATCATTCTTCCATCAACCTATCGGAACGTAAGGCTGAACTGATCACTGAATAATTAATCTTTTTTTGAATGGATTTTTTATTAAAAATTAGGGTGGTGCCTTGGGACCAAATTTTCATACGACGCCTCAAATTCCCGAGACATCCCTTGTGTATATATGATTAGGTTACCCACCCCGTATCATTTCCACAATTAAAGTTTTTTAATAAGTTTTCAAAAAATCTTAGAAAATTTTTATAAGAAATTTCAAGAAAAAAGGTACCTACGATTTTTTCAAAATTTTAAGACGAATATTAATTTTCACAATTTTCCAAAAAAATTAATAAATAAAAATTTTTCCGGGGGGGGGGGCATCCTGACTGATCAATCCGATCAAAAAAACAACAACACTTGAAATCTGATCAATAACTTATCCCCTTTCCAAAGGTGTTCATATCGCTGTTATGCATGACGATCATCGCCATTTTGCTTATCCCGAGTATTCCGTCCGGTAATAAAAATTTAAAAATTTTCAAAAAATTCCCCTCCACACTTTAAGCCATTCTGATCATCCTCTCCATTGTGTCCATCTCCACGGGCGTGTTCGGCTACATGACCTTTTGGGGCGTCAATTTGGACGCGTAAATTTAAAACTTTGAAGAAGAAAATAAAATTTCCGGGATCAAAATTAGGAATTTTCCAAAATAAAATTCATTTTTTTACTTAATAAATTCAGAAAAATTTTAAAAAACAATTTTACTCAAAGAAATTTTGTGAATAAAAAACGAATTAAATTTCGAGGAAAAAAATTTAAAAATTTAAATTTTCCTTGAAAAATTTTGAACAATTTGCTGCCGGAATTAAGTTATTATGCCGGAAGTTTTAAAAAAGTTTCCGAAATCTGATCACCAATAGACCCAGGCAGTGGAAAGTGATTGATCCTCCCCAAGGGCTTTTTATGCCAGCCAAATCAGTGGATTATTATTTGATTATCCGAAAAATCCACGACTGATCAGCTGATCAAAATCACGAAAGATTTTGTCCAAAATCATCCCGGATTTTGTTAAGCGTCTCAATGATCTCCATCATTATGTCCATTGGGTTCGCGGTGGATTTGTCGGCACACATTGTGTACGCATTTGTGAGCGCCCACGGGGACAAATCACGGGAACGAGTGATCAACGCGCTTGAACATATCGGGTGGCCAATTTTCCAGGTGCTTGGAAAACCACAGAAATTTTTTTTTTCTGTGCCAAGAAAAACTGAGCCCCGGGTAAGGGCGTAGCCCAGACCCTTTGCTTCGACCGGGAAAATTTTTGGAAATTTACAATTTGTTAAGAAATTCTTAAAATTTTCAAAAAGTTTGTCTATTTTGTCTTGAGCATTTTTTGGATATTCGGGGGGGGGGGGGGGGGGGGGGGACTTTAGGGCAATCCTGAAGAATGGGGGTCCCTAATTTAACTTTTTTATTTTAGGCTCAAAACCAGTTTTCAGGGGTTTTCGAGGGTGCTGATTACGAATCTGAACTCGGATTTGCCAAATTCCGAACCCCCGACCCGAATTCGAACAAAAAAAAAATTTAAAATATAAGTTAAACCGGGTCAAATTTTGCGCAATTTGCGCCTTTTTATCCAATTAACAATTGAAGCATTGTTTTACATCAAAAATTATAATTGTTGAATGAATTAGA
Organism: Heterodera schachtii; assembly: GCA_023374025.1. Taxonomy (NCBI): domain Eukaryota; kingdom Metazoa; phylum Nematoda; class Chromadorea; order Rhabditida; family Heteroderidae; genus Heterodera; species Heterodera schachtii. The sequence continues at coordinate 550,929 of SIJG01000081.1, read as the reverse complement.
GTTTTTGTCTCAAAAAAATCCATTCTTGAAAAAAAAAAATTTCATTTTTTTGTTCGAATTCGGGTCCGGGGTTCGGAATTGGGCAAATCCGAGTTCAGATTCGTAATCAACACCCTCGAAAACCCTTGACAAATGGTTTTGAGCCCAAAATTTAAAAAAATTTAAAATTAGGGACCCCCATTCTTCAGGATTGCCGACTTTAGGGCTTTAGCCCCCTCAATCCCTCCCTTGGCTACGCCCTTGACCCAGAGCATTGTCGGTAAAATACGATTTTTAGACAAGAAATCCTATCCAATCACAAAATCAGTGTTTTCAAAATGTGGCATTGATCTGTTCTGGGACCGGGGCCCTGATTTTCCCAGACTTCCGAATTTTCGCAACACAAAATTAAATAATAAAAAAGAAAATGAAAACAATAATTTAAACCGTATTTAAAAAAAGGCAAACGATCAAAAATGACAAAGTGAAAGAGAGAGCGAGAAAAAATGCATTATTTAAATTTTCAAATCATCCGCCGCCGGAAAGCCATCAACAATTTTGACATCTTTCCAGTTTCGACCAGCGCCAACAATGTTCAATCTGAAGGGGGGGGGGGGGGTATTTGATATTACCGAAGCATTATTTCAATCCCCGCCTTAAACATTTTCTCAAAAATCAAAACTTTTTAAGTCGACTAGGTCGTAACACAGTTAATTAACAAAAAAAACACGAAATATTTATTTAAAAAAAGCCAAAATATTTAAGAAATATTGATAAAAACGAGAAATTTAAAGGAACAATAAAAAACAGAATTCTCTTCTAATTGAAGTAAAAATTCAGAAAATCCATTTTTTTGACTTAAAAAAGTTTCATGCATTTCTCATCAAAAAAAGCTGAGAAAAGATGTAAATAATCGCCAAAGGATTATATATTTTGCTTTTTGTAAAATATTTTATTAAAGATTAGAAAGGGAAGGTCCATTTGTCTTATAATAAAAACCTTGCCCTTTTTCTTTACTTCGTTTCGTTTCATGCATGTTGCAATCATTATGCCATTTAGTGTGAAAGTTGCACCAAAACTGCTTGGGGCATTTTGGCAATTTGTGCGCGCCCCCACAATTATAACATTTGTCTGTGCCTTTAATAATATCATCAATGTTGAATTGGGCATCGCATCAGCCAATGCAAACTGGTAAAATTTACCAGAGTTTGGGTGGCGCCTAGGGCAATCCGGTGGCAAATGACCACGCTTTCCGCAGCAAAAACACTTAACACGAACGTTCATGCAAAATTTCGCCGGATGTCCTTTCGAGACAAAAAAAATGGGCGTAAAGTTCGAGGGCATAAAATCATTGTAAATTCAATGCGCTTGATAAGCATTACCTGGCTCTCCACAAGCGCGACAGCAAACAACAAATGCACTTTTTGCTGGAACGGGCGGCTTCTTCGGTGCATTGGCAAGATTATGCCTTACAGATTCGCGTTTGGCAGCACTCCAACCGTCAAAGGATTGTCCAGCAGCGCCCTTGCCAGTAGTAGGATGTTTAGCGGTGCCAAAAAAGCGCCCACTAGCGCCCCTGCCACCGATAGGATGTCCAGCGGTGCCAAAAAATCGTCCATCGGCGCCCCTGCCATTGGTAGGATGTCCAGCGGTGCCAAAAAATCGTCTAGCCTTTTCGATGTTGGGTTGTAGAGCAGCGCCAAAAAATCGTCTAGCGGTGCCGGTATCGTTGTTAGGATGTCGAACGTTGCCAAAAATTTGTCTAGCAGCGCCCCTGCGGTTAGCAAATTGTTCGGCTGCGCCCCATCTGCCGGCATCAGACTCTTCTGCTGCGCCCCATCCATCATTAGCATTTCCAGCGGTGCTCCAAGCGTCAGAAGAATTTTCGCCAGTACCCCACCAATCAGTCGAATTTCCGGAATTACTCCGATCATCAGATTTTTCGGAAAGATTCCGATCGTCAGCAGATTTTTCGGAAACATTCCGATCATCAAACTCTTCGGCAGCGTCAAGACCACCAAAAAATCCTCCAACTACGTCGCTGCGGTCGCCAGTGGCCCATCCATCATTATAATTTTCTGCGGTGTCCCACCCATCAGCAGACTTTTCAACAGTGCTGCAACTACGAAAAAATTGTTCAGCAATGGCACCGGCATCCGCACGATGTCGTTCAATGCGTTCAACTAACAAAATTTAAATTCATGCAATAAATCCATTCAAATCATGGATTTGAAAAAATCGGCCCCACATATAAAATTTTTCATTTCAATTAAAAAATTGAGTTTTTTCACTAGAAAACGTAAAAACATTTAATAGTTAATTTTTAAGTTTATTTAATTTATTTTTTTGGAAAATCTATTTTTTTAGGTTTTCTAGAGAAAACTGTACGAACTGCCATTGACCCATTTATTTATTGCACCAAACAATTTGAAAATATATGTTATTCTTGCCAAAATAACGCACATTCAGCAATTTTTTTGCTAATTATAATGAATAGTTGGGGATTTAGGATGGCATATTATTAATATACACTTAATATTAATCAAAAAGTAAACCATGTATATTGTAACTATGTTACGACCTAGCAAAATGAAATTTAAAAAAAAACTAATCGCCCATCACATTTTGCCACAATAATTCAAACTCACATTTGATGATTTCACCCACGGGCACTTCCTTGGTGTCGTAGGTGCGAAAATCGTTGTCGTTCTCCACCATCACAACCACTTTCTGTGGTGGGGAAAAAAGGGAAATAAAAATGAGCCATTTTTGAGGGGCATATAAATTTTTTTTACAATTCGATTCGTTACAGAAAAAAAATTTTTTTTTTTTTTGCTCATGTAAAACTTTTGAAAATCTGGTTTCAATTTTGATTTGAAATTAGAGATTTTTCTCGTAAAAGAAAATATAGCCCACAAAAGCTTAAGCGTGCATCTATTTGAATTCCGAACCCAAATAAAAAAGCGTTTTCGAAATTCATTTATGCCACCAAACTTTTTGACGAAAAAATTAAAAATTTATTTTAAAATTGATTTTTCAGTGTTTTGTTCGAATTCGGGTCTGGAATTCTAGATTGTTCGAAATGGGTGCTGGATTCGTGATCACTGATCAGCAACTCCGAAAACCTCGAGAAACAAGTTTTCACGACCTTTGAAAAAAAAAATTCGAAAAATCGGGGGGGGGGGGGGGGGAAAAGTTGGCATTTTTTGACTTTTTCTCCAAGTTCGAATTAGGGATTGGTCAAAATTGATGGCAGATTTTATGATTAGCGACCTCGAAAACCCCTTTGACAAATTTGCACGACTTACAATGGCAAAAAAAAAAATTTTTTTTTTTTTGTTTTCAAACCAAAATGGTCCCTCCCACCTTTGGTTTTTCGGGCACTATAATTTGGAAAAGTGCCAAAATTGCAGTGATTTTAAACAAACCTGATGCTTCATGTCCATCGCTTTGGCATAGGCAATTCGCAGGCATTTGTCCACCGGGCGAATGCCGACATACATTTGGCTGAGTTTGTCCGAGTCGTTGCCCGTCTCGTCCGAGTCCTTCCATTCCTCACTTTTGCTGTGGCCGAACAAATCTTGGGACATTTATTTCAAGCGAGAAAACAATTTGGCAAATAATATATGCTAAAAGCAAAAAGATAATTTTTGAAACGAATACAATTAATTATAGTTTGTTGGCATTTCAACGGAAAATTTTTTTATTTGGCATGAATTTTGAATATTTATAGCTACACAATGATACCAAGATTGTAAGGTTTGGTTGGACATGGGAAAAGTTAGGGGTCAATTAAAAACACATCGTTTTCCTTGAATAAATCATTTTTTTTTTTGCAATAAACATTTCGCCAAATAACTATTTGAATGTCTAACAATTCATTTCATTTTTCAGGGAGCCGCTTCCACAATTGTCGGCATTTCCGTTCTGTACACTGTTGATGCGTACATTATCCTGACCTTTTTCAAAACTATTTGGTGGGTTGACTAAAAATAAATTGTTTTTTTAATTAGGAGTATTTAAAAAAATTATTTAACTTTTGAGTAAATTCCTGAAAATTAGACAATTAAAATTTTAAAATGTAATATGCTCAATAATATTTTTACTTTTAAATAATGGCACTTGCTGTTGGGGGCCCCAGAAAAATACCAAAGTGGGGGGGGGGCTTTTTAGGGATTTGGAATTGGTTGAAAATAGATTTAAGATTCATGATTAGCGACCCCTAATATCCCGGTGAAAAAGTTTTCACGACATGACAAAAAAATTTTGCAAACAAAAGGGTTTATTTTTCGGAGGCCCTAAACAGCAAAAATGCCTAAATAATTTTTGGTATGGAAAAAAATTCATGAAAATCCTGAGGGTTCCTTGCAAAATCCCATGGAATTTGAAATGAAAATTTTTCAATTGGAAAATGCTTCAGGCTGACAATGGTCATGGGTTTGGTGCATGGGCTGGTGTTCATTCCGGTGTTGCTCAGCTTTTTGCCCATGGCATTCTTCCAAATTCGGCACAAAAAACCACAAAAGCACAACGAACAACAACAAAAAGTGGTGGCAAAAACGAATTCGTTGGCGGCAAATGGCACAAAAAGATGACAATTACAACAACAGAAAAGTGGCATTGATCAGAGCATTTCCCTATCCGGTGAAGAAAATGACAGAAAATCTTCAACAAACACACATTATGGCCAAATTTGGCACATTTTTGGTTTTTTTGACAAATTTTTCATCGAAGATTTTTAGGGGTACAATTTCCATTTTTCCGACAAATTTTCATCGAAATTTTGATTTTTAGGTTACATTTGCCAATTTTTCCATGCGACATTCTTTTATGACCTTGACCATTTTTCATCCACCAAATTTTTCGGTGGCACAATTGACCATCGTGTCGGGTGTAGAATTGGGTGTTGTTCAATTGGAAGGGCACAAAATTCAACACAGCATCATAAGCCATTTTTATGGGGGTTTCCAATTTAATATAGTAAATAGGGGCAAACAGGTTTAGACAAAAGGTTTTTTTCGAGACCGAAAATTGAATTTGCCGAATATTATTATTTGTTGCACATATATTTTTTTTGTTGCTCAAACTCATTGAAAAGGCATTTCTTTTTTTTGTTTGATCAAAATTAAAAAAATGATAATTCGATAATAAAAATTGATTGATCAAAATGTTGCAAATATCCGACTTTTTTTGGATCAAATTCATTGGCATAACATGGAGGGGGACTAAAGGGGCTATAGCCCCGTAAAAAAAGAAAAAATTTTTATATAGCCTCCTTCCCTGCCGAAAACGAAAATATTTTTTAACTTTTTCCTGACTGGCGTTTTTCGGCATCGCCGTTCCCTACCTCCAAGAAATTTTTGGAAAAAGTGCGACAAAAATTTAAATAGGTCTTTGTTCAGAGTGGTTACCCCCCCCCCCCCCCCGAAAAATTAAAAAAAAAAATCTCACACTTAGAAATTTAAAAAAAAATTGGGAATTTTTTCCTCAGAATTACAAGAAAACAAAAAACTTTTTCAAATTGTTTATGATGAAATTTTTCAATTTCGGACAGTTTATTATTTTTTATTTGAACAATTAGAGGCAATTAAGGTTCGTTTCGCTAATGCAATAGACAAATAAAGTTTAAATTTGTAAGTGATCCGCAAAATTCTTATTTTCTTCCATCCATGCTTCTTTTGTCAGTCGTCATCTCTCGCGGAAACCACTTGTTCACTGATCTCGGTCATTGCGTTAAATGTGTGGTTAAGCCCTGTGGAGAGGGGTAATTAATTAATTAATTAATATTTACTAATGAGCGGAGAACCGACTTTTAAGAATCCGTATATTTTACTGTGGATTTTGAATATATTTTTTAACCTACCCATAAAATTCCACCAGTAAATTTATTGAAAATAAATAAAATTTTACTGATCAGTGATCAGCTTTCATATGAGATATGTTTTTATTAATCCATTCTATGATTAGCCCTAACTTGGTTTTCTGACCGTGCAGATTTTGGGTTAAGAATTGGAATGATCAGTCTGATCATTTTATCTGTCAGTGGACCCGCTCGGGTGGTAATTGATTAGTCAATCTTTTTATGCCTGGGATTAAATCTTGGTGAAATTCCATCAGCCTTTCTTATCGCTGATCACTGATCATTCCACCATAATTCATTAATCAGTCTTTTTATGGGTGGGGGAAAATCTTGATAAAATTCACGGAGGATTAAATCTTGATGAAATTCCGGCGGGATTAAATCTTGGTAAAATTCACGGGGGATTAAATCTTGATGAAATTCCGGGGGGATTAAATCTTGGTTAAACTGCAACTATCTTATCCCTGATCACTGATCACCCCAATCCCATCTTATCCCCCTCACATTGTCCGATCATCGACTTCTTCGGCTGCGGTTTCTGCTGCTGTTGGTGCTCCTCGACATTGTCCGTCGTGAACACACAGTCTTCATCATCCGGATAATACACCTTGTCATCCACCGATGGGCCCTTAAATTAGGGGGGGGGGGGGGTGAATAAATGAGACGGAAAACTTTTAAGAGAAAAATTATGTACCGCCCGCCGGATTAGAACCGGCTTCACTGGCTTTCCGGACCAGTGTTTTACCGGCTGAACCACCGACCGTGCCCTTCAATCAATTTTTACGATTTTGTTTTTAACGGGGTGCGAATTTCGTTTAATCCCCCCTGGGGAGAACTAATTAATCCGGGGATTTACTTTGTCCCTCGTGTGGATTTAATTTACCGCCTTCATTGGTTCGGCTTTTATTAATCCAACCAATTAATCTCTCACCGGATTTCATTACTGGGGATTTCTTATTCCTCCGGGCACATTTAATTCCCCCCCCCCGGGCGATTTCATTATCTCTCCCGAGAATTTCTTACCCCCTCCCCGGATCATTTACCCACCCCCCCCCCCCCTCTTTTGGCCCACCTTTGTCTTCAGCAATCGCTCTTTCTCAACAAATTTCTTCAATTCCCGCGCTTCCCATCGCTCCTTGGCCTTCGGGTTCAGCGTGTGTTTGAACAGTTTCAGTGCCTTCTCCGAGAACACGTCCCAATACCTTGGCAACTGCGGCACTTTTCGCTTCATCCTGAAACATTGCTTAATCTCAATATTCAGCTTTATCTCTCTTTCTCTCATCCGCCGCTCTCTCTCTCTCTCTCTCTCTCTCTCTCATTTCTCTCTCTCTCTCTCTTTTCTCTCTCTCCCCCCACACCTTATACGTCTACCTACCCTACTTCTCTCCCTCTTTCACTTCTACTTGCTCTCTCCCCTTCTCTCTGTCTTTTTCTCTTTTCATTCCCCCATCTCTTCCCTGTCACTCTTTTTCTCTCCCACCTTATGCTTCCAGCTTATCCCTTCTAATACCCTATCAGTTTCTTTCCCTCTCTTTCTCCACTTACTCTCACTTCTTCGCTTTATCTTTTCCTCTCTCTCTCCACTTACTCTCCTCCCTTCGCTTTATCTCTCCCCCTCTTTCTCCACTTACTCTCACTTCTTCGCTTTATCTCTCCCTCTCTCTCTCTCTCTCTCTCTCTCCACTTACTCTCCTCCCTTCGTTTTATCTCTACCTCTCTTTCTCCACTTACTCTCCTCCCTTCGCTTTATCTCTCCCTCTCTCTCGCCACTTACTCTCCTCCCTTCGCTTTATCTCCCCCTCTCTCTCTTTCTCCACTTACTCTCTTCTCTTTGCTTTATCTCTCCCCCTCTTTCTCCACTTACTCTCTCCCCCATTCCCTTGTCTCTCCTCTTCTTTCTTTCACTTACCATTGGTCCCACTCCCAGAACGGTTTGCACATGATGGTGGCTTTCTGCCACGGGAATTTGCCCTTTATACAGTAGGCCATCAGAATGCCTAAACTTGCATTTTGTAGCCAAAATTTGCCTAAAGAATTGACCGTTTCAGTCCCGTCCAATTTGAGTCCCTCCCAAAATTCTTGGCCATGACTCAATTGACCCATGCTAATTTTACCCCAGGGGCCGGACAATCCGTCAGTGGACAATTCGTCAGTGATGGACAATCCGTAAGTGAACAATCCGTCAGAAAATTTTATTTTAAAATGCAAGATTTTATATAAAAACGTAAATTAAAAAAAATTAAATAATAATTTATTTGCTGGCGGATTATCTACTGCTGATGGTTTGTCTACTGACGGATTGTCCACTGATGGATTGTCCATAACTGACGGATTGTCCAGGGGCCTTTTTCCCACCCCTCGCCCATTTGTTCACCAACCAATTGCCCAAATGTCCACACTTGTCGTCACGGTGTACGACTCGTTTGGCACTTTGTCACAAAGTTCAGGGCTACTGTACGAATTGACCATTTCCTGGTGTCGGACAGTGGAGCTGCTCGGTTTGGCCAACCACAAATCCGTCAATTTGACCTTAGGCAAAATTTTCTTTAAAAAATATCGCCCAGAATTGCAGTTTTTGCTCGAGACTCTCGACCTTTTGGTATGGTGGCTTTTCAATTGATTGAACTGCTCAAAATTGTTGGTCTCGCGGTGCTCGACTCGTTAAAAATTCATAGATTCTTGGATTTCGATTTCTGGACCAAATTGGTTAGAGTGAGTTATTGAAATTTTAGAAATTTTTTAAAGAAATTCAAAGAAACAAAAATTGGAAAAATACTTCAGCGGTTTTTTCAAAATTTTTGGTGAATTGAAAAATTTTCAAAAAATTTTCCAAAAATCGTTTAAAAAATTTTCAAAACTTTTTTTTTTAAATTTTTCTTTTTTGAAAAATTTCTTATTTTGATTTTCTCTTTGGTTCCCCACTACTCTCGATCCATTATTATTATTATTATTATTATTAATTTCCATCTTTAACTCCATTTTACCCGTGTCAATTTGTTTGGGTCCAAAATCAGCACCGATTCGGCCCTAATGTTACGGTGTGCGAGCCCTAAATGAATAACGCAATGGTGGGTTACTGTATTTACAAAAAATACCATTTCCCATCACCTCTCACTCACCTTCACCGTGCATGAATTCCACCGCGGCAAGCACCTTAAAAAGAAAAAAAAATTCAAAATTCCAACGATTTTTTAGAAATTTTATGAAGAATTTCTGTTTCAATCCCGCGAGACGGGATTTTCAGTCCCGAATCCCGAATTTTTAAAAATTTCTTTGTTCCTTGATCAGTTTCATATCTGTCTGATCACTTTCTAGCTGATCAATAAAACAGTTTCAAGCATACAGCAATTTAAACGGGCACCTTCAATCCGATCAGTTTGGTCGCCTGCTCACTGAGTCCTGAAATGGGAGGTCGGAAATTGTCTCTTTTTAAAACCGGCGGCGCTCAAATGGCACGCTTTAGCCAGCACCTCCGGGGTGATTTGTCAACAATTCCCGAAGCGAAAGCTGCCCAAAAGCGCACTCTTGGACAAAGAAGAAGGCACTCTCGTCATCAGTCTTGGGACAAACAACAATTAAGAGGGATATTGTGCTGATCATTTCAGTAATTGTACCGTATCAATCGATATTTAATTATACTCTAATTGGGAAATTAGGGACCAATTTGGGGTAATTCGTCATTTTTGGTTGATTATTTTCAGTCTTGGGACTAAACAAAAATTATGGGACACTGTGCTGATCATTCGCTAATTGTACCGTATCGATCGATATTTATTTCCACAACCCTAATTGGATTTTAATTGGGCACTTAGGGACAAATATGGGATAATTAGCCAGTTTTGATTTTATTTCTTTTCCACCTCATAGCATCCGTCAAAAGTGTTCAAAATGTTCGGGTGAGCAGAGAAAAAGCGGGCCAGCTGATATTCATGCAGAAAATCGGCCTCAAATAAATACATACGGTAATTTACTGTAATTAGTGGAATCAATGAATTAATGGGCCACAACTTGTTTTGTGCCCGGTCGTTCGAACATCTTCAGGGAAACTTTCTGCCGCGATTGTTTATGCTCAGCAAGTTGTACGGTGCCAAAATGGCCAGACGAAAACTGTAATGGGAGAGAAAAGTTGATTGGTATACTGTATGATGCCACAGTTAACCAATCGTTGTTATCAATCTCATGTAGATGCTAGTCAGTCAATCTGGGATAAAATCCCGATCACCGGTCTCGACTACATGCCGAACAGTTCATAAATTTGGCTGATCAGCCCCCAATTTCGCGTCCTTCCCGACCAGTTCTAATTTCGAGTCCATCCAAACTATTTCCCAATTTCGAGTAGGTCCAAATCAGTCCCCTCGAGTCCATCAAGAGTTCAGTCCCAAATTCTGAGTTTATCCTGATCAGTTTCCCAAGTACATCCAGATTAGTTCCCAATTTGAGTCGGTCCTGATCAGTTTCCGATCCTGATCCACTCCCCATTCCATAGTTTTCAATTCTAAACTATTGCGCCAGCCCATTCAGCTTCTCTCTGACCTCCTTCAACATGTTGTAGTCGTTGTCCAGTGCCACTTTGGTGATCGCTAAGGCGCCGGCGCCCGCGGCGCCGTGCCAACGGTCGCTCATTGTGCTGGCGCGCCGCTTTGGCACGGCATCCACCAGCGACTGTTGCGAGGACGCCTTGTGGCATGGCGGCGCCATTTTCTGCTGCATGGACGTCGACCGCTGTTGGCGCTGAAGCGCGACGACTTCAAGCCGTTCGGATGGCATTGAGCCGGTGGACAGTTTCAACGAGCCGCACTTTGCGATGGGCGAGGCAGCACCGGAGGAACACTGCTGTGCTGCGGCCAACGCAACAATGTCCGTCGATTGGGCCTTTTTTGTTGAAAATTTTTTTGGAAATTTTGATTTTCGTTTAGGAGGGGAGGGGGTTAGAATTTATGGCCCCTTATTCTGGCAAATTTTGGGGAGGGGTACACGAGAATTTCAGTATATATATATTATTTTTTTGCTGGGTGTTATATTTGAAAATTTTCTAGACAATTTTTCGAGGGGTACACGAAGGGGGGTAAAATTGAGAAATTTTTTTGGTTAGAAACCCAAACCGAAAAACTCTTGGAAGGGATGGCTTATTTTTTAGGTGGAGATTTTTTGAGAAATTTTGGGAAAATTTTGTTTACGATCATTTCAAGATTTAGTTTTTTTTTTATCCATGATTCGAAATTTTGTTGAGAAATTTTCTAGTACTATTTTTGGAGGTCCCTGGACTGAGTCAAACTGAAAATTTTTGACATTTTTTTGAGTCCCTACATTTTGAGGTTGAGGTGTTTTTTGCGAATTTTTTTCTCCACTTTCAAAAATTTTTTTCGCTCAGCCAAACGAAAATTTGGGCCAATCGCCAACGCCTTGGAATTTGGAAATTTAAGAAGCAATTGGCGGGACGGGGGGCGGCTCTTCAAAGTTCAAAGCGTTGTTCCGCCGACCCCAATTAGCGCCCATTATTAGCCCATTGTTTGTTCGCATACGCCCACCCGCGTGCGCTGCAAATTGAGCGGCGGCACCGAACGCCACACCAATTAAAGTGGCTAATTGAGCCCAATTGACCCCCACTCACCCACTCATTTTCTGGTGGGAGTCATTTTACCAAAGAAAAATGCGGGAAGAAGAAAACGGGAGAGAAAATCAATAAATTCGGAAGAAGGGAAAGTACTGTTACTGTACCCGAATAAACATTCATACTGTACTTAAAGCCTGCCTGTATCATATTACGGTATTTGTTTTATGACGACTACTCACCCACCCAACTGGCGAGTAAATTCTTTCGAAAAGTGTGGGTTTTGACGCACAAAATGTACAGTATCCCATCTATCTTTCCCTGATTTGTTGTACAGTACACTTTCCTACCGGTTCCTATTCTTCTACAGTACCCACTCCAATTTGTGCGCCAATTGCAACATTAAACTCATACAATTCCTCAGTACACTGTCCATCTTTATATAGTCCCATTTCCCTAATTTGTTTTACAGTGGACTTTCTACCGTTTTCACAGTTTAATATTTTATTGTACCGTATCTTCACTCTTTCTACCGGGTTCCCGTTCTTTCTACAGTACCCTCTCCCATTATTAGCGCGCACCCTTTGTAACGTGCCGCCAATGTCTCCTCCGCTGACAATGCCGGTGCTGCCGCCGTGCCGCGCGGCACCGCTGACGCCCCGCCGCTCGTGCATTGACGCGTTTTTGCGCGTGCCGCGCCCATTCTGCTGCTGGTGGTACGGCTCGTCCTCCGCCAGCCGGATGTTTTCCTCCCACATTTTGAACACCTTCGTCCGAGTTCATGAACAGCCGTGACACATTCTCATCCCTAATTAATGGGGGCAATTAACCATCATTTAATCCATTAAAATTACAAGAATTTATTAATCGAAGTTTCGTCTTAAATGATTATATTTATATAGCCGTGACATTTCCTAATTGAGGGTAGTTTTTCATCATTTAATCCGAGTTAATTAAGTGTACAAAGAAATCGTAGAAAATTCAGAAAAATGGATAAACATTTAAAATAGTTAATTTTTTTGGAAAATTTTGAAAAATTTTAAAATTATTAAAATTTTTTGCATAAATTACAAAATTCAGAATAATTGTAAATGATTACGTTTTTGAAAATACAGAAAGTAAAAATTTTAAAAATCATCATTAATTATAATTTTTTCTTACAAATTTTTAATTACATACAATATTTCACAATTTATGAATGATTAATGATCAAATGGACACTGACCGTGCCAATGCCGTGTCCGTGCCGGTGCCGATCACTGCCGCTTTTGCCGCCGATGCAAACAATGCGGCCACATGCAGCGGAGACGTGCCGTTGAACATGCCGCCCTGGCGCAACTTGGCCGGCACCGACCGTTTGGCCCACGCGCGATTGTTGGCATTTGAATTGGCACTGTTGTGCCGGGACGGCGATGACGAATGGGAGGATGAAGCGGAATGCTTTGGAGACGGTGACATGGACCCATCTCGACTATCCCAGCAAAAGCTGTCCTCGGCTTCTTCCTCCTGCTCCTCGTCATCCGTTGGTGCTGCTACTGCTTGCGCTTGTTGTTGTGGTGCCGTAAAATAATGCTTTTCCATCGTTGGCACCACTTTTTTTGGTGCCGCCATTTTTGGCACTTTGTTATCTGTTTCAGGTGTTTCTGTGGTGCCAAATTTATTTGTTTCGGTCGAGAGTCTCTCGGGCTAATGGGTGGGTGGATCAATGGCAATTGAAAAATTCGGAAATTTAAATTTTTTTTATTATATTAGGCTAAGAAATGAAAATTTTCGACAGGGAAATTTCGGAATTATACTACAGATTTATTTTTGTTTGTGTCGAAAGTATAAAATTCAAAAAATTACACTGCATAATTTAACAAAACCCGATTCTTTCGGACGAAGTAAAAAAATTGAAATTTCTCGATTTTTTTTTTTTGGTTGGGGTTCGGCCTAAGACGACAATTCATAAATTTTGGAAGAAAAATGTGTTTCCTATTTGGAAATAATCAATTAAACTTTGTATGATATGTATAATAATGTTCTTTAATGCTTTAAGCTGCTGCTGCTGCTTTTATCCTTCCAAATTTGGCACTGAGAGAGTGCCAAAATTGAAAAAAAAAAAAAGTGAGCCCGAAAGTTGTTCCCCTCCGCCGGCCGGGGACGGCACAATTGCCCGTCTTAATTTGAGGGAATGCTTTCCCCGGAGAGGGGAGAGAAGCCTCTTATGCCCTTGTTTCACTGTGTGGATAAATCGGATTAGCTGTTGCAGGCAATTTTGGGAACATTGCCCGGGGGCAATGCGGAGGAGGAATGAGTTGGGAAGAAAAAGGCGCGTTGGCATGAAGCGCGGGGTTATTTTGGGCCCCAAATTTTCCGACATTGGCATTTTAGGCCAGAGGCAAACTCAAGAGTGGGATCGGGAGCCACAAAAAAATGGGAAAATTCGCTGTTTTCCTCGAGAGTCTTGAGAGTCGAGAGTGTAAAACTCGAACTCTGACAGTCATCCAGTCTCTTTTCGACTACCGGTTATGCGGGCACATGTGCCGAAAACATGGCATGACCTAAGATATATGGCACAAAAAAATGACTAATTTTTTGGCAGACATCGGAAAATTAATTCTCGAGACTCTCGGCCCAATTTATGAGCATATCATTAGCAGAAAATTGAGGGGAAAAAGGATGAATGACAAGAAGATATGAAACGGCGGAACGGGTCGAAGCACGCACGGACCAGTGGGGGGGGGGGGGGGGGGTAAACAGAAATGCTAATGAGGGTCTTAAGCCCCCCCCCCCTCCAACGAGGGCACTTCACTAATTAGCCCTCATTAGCCTCCCCTCTTCATCCAGCAGCAGTTGAAGGGCCCATCTCAAGTGTGGGAAAAGGAGGGAGCCTAGCAAAAAAAAAAAGTTTTGCTAAGGAAAGAGCAATGACCCGAGAACGAACTCGGCAGTGGAGACTGGTCTCGAGCGAAGTTCGAGACTGGCTTGGCACGGACTGGCAAGTTTGCGATTGGTCTCGACAAAACTCCCAATGTCGAGACTTGGTTGGCATGATACGCAATGTCGAGATTGGCTTGGAACGGACTGACGGGATCGAGATTTAGTCTCGAGTAAACTCCCAAGATTGAGACTGGTTTGGCATGTACTCGCAATGTCGAGACTAGCTTGCACGGACGGACTGACAAGGTTGAGACTACTGATCTCGAACAGTATCTGACGACAATTGCTTTGTCCCTGTTTCTCCTGGCTTTATCCCACCCCCCCGCCCTCCTATGCTTCATCTTCACGTTCCGCTGCTTTACCTCTCCCTGTTTCCCTTCCTTACTTCATCCCTATCTCCCTTCCTATACTTGATCTCCTTTATCTCTGCTTTATCCGCTCCCCCACCATAAACTTTACCTCCCTCTGTTGATTGCTTTTTCTTCTCCCCTCGCTCCCTATGCTTTATCCCCCCCCCCCTCGCCAGCGCCGCTCAAATCTTTGCTCATTCGCCACGGCATTTGTTTGCCGTTTGCCCCCCACTTATGTGCCATTGGAAGAAAAACAGCAGCAACAGCAGCAGCAGCAGAAGAAGCATCTTCAACAACAAACAAAACAATGATGGATGAACAAATGCTCTTAAAAATTTTGCTTTCCCAATGCTTTTCAAAAAATTTTAAAACATTAAGCCACAGACAAAATGTGGAAAATCTTTTTTCGAAAAGGTCACTTTTCCTTAGGGCCAAAGATTCTTTTTTTTACATTTGTTGATCCTAGTGGATTGAAGTGTACATACTTACTGTTTACCAACTATATTATGCTTCCGGGATTTACAAATTTTCGAAATTCGAGGCCAAATTTTGGGTAGGGATTAAGTTGCACTGGAACAGAAGCAAAACACGAAAGTCGACTTGCACTTGGGTTTGAGGTGTTGTAAGAATTTGGAAAATTTTTGAGTCGAGAGACTTGGGATTATTAGTGATTACCGTATGTTCCTTAATATCTCGCCCATGGGGGATCAATTTTCAACCCTCCTCAGAAAGGTGGGGGGGGGGGGATAATTGGAGAGGGGGGGATAGTTTGAGATAATACGGTAAGTCTTGTCTACAAGCCTGCAAAATTTCCAAAAATTTCAATAAGTTTCAAAAAAGTTAAGAGCAAAAATGTTAGGATGTCGGAAAATAATCCCCCATGGGGGATAATTAGAGAATATTTGATAGATTACCTATATCCAAACACAATTTATTGTTGAAAATTTTTTTCTGACTATTTACAATTTTTGTGACAAATCTCAGCTGAATTTTCAAATCGTTACCAATGCCGACGATAGCCATTACATGAAAAAATACATAGCTAATGAAGACCATGACTCAAGACTGAGCCGGCATCATTCGAGAAATTGGACCGAGAATTTTGTTGGCCTTCAACTCGTGCTCACCCCCCCCCCCTCCCTCTAAAAAATATTAAAATTAAAAAAATCGCCGAAATTTTTTTTGGGTTTTTCAGTATTTAAATGGAACACAAAGGGGAGCACACAGTGTCTTCATCATCATCATCATTTTCCACTTTAAATTGAACATTTTGTGCCTCTTCATTCACACTTTCCGGCGCCGGCGCCGATGATTTTTTGTGTCCCCATTTGGCCCGAAAAGAGCGCGGATTGAATTCAATTTTGGCACCCCTCCGGGGACGCGGAGGGGAGGGGGGCATCCACCAAATTCGCTCTTTTCTCTCGTCGACGGATGATGGCACACACAATGCCGTCCCGACCGCCTCCGTTTTTCATTTTCGGATATTTTGCCGACAAAAAAAAATGCAAAATGCCATTAAATAGTGCCCGTCCTGGGGTGACAAAAATTCCCGGGGGTCGGGAGGGGAGACGGAATGGGACATGGGACACCTGCCGGTCGGTCGGACGACAACGGCACGGCACACGCATTACAAATTCCATTTTGGCACTCCTATCCCCCCCCCTAGGGCCCACTCTCGGCTCATTGTTCGTTCAATGGCACATTAGCATGTGAATATAATAGCTGTTCGGGGGGGGGGGGGGGGAGGAGGTCACAAATTGCCAAGACCGGTGAATGGCACTTTTTAAAATTGCCAAAAAAAAATCCACCCAAAAAATGCCAAGCCTTTTCCCGTAGAGGTCCATTACATGATCTGTAGGTTGGCACTAAAGGTTAGAGGATATATTACTTTGGCCAAACTCAAATTCCGATTTTTTTTTTTTGAATTAAGCGCCAAGAAAAAATTTTTGGCACGAAATCTCAAGCCCAATCAAAGTTTTTCTAATGCCAAACGTTTTTAGCAATTTTGCAAATGTCTAAGGCGCAAAAATTTTAATTCGTGCCGAAAAGCTTTAATAAATTTTTGAAAAATGAGAAATTTACGGCATTTTATAAAGTCCCCTAAAAAGGGTACCAAAATTTGTGGCGCCGCCGTCTCCTCGGCGCCCGCCCGCCATTCCTCAGTTTTTTTTATTTTTTTTTGGCGCCGCCGTTTGTTTTTTATACATTTTGTACGTTTTGTGCACTTTTTAACTTTTATTTGTGTGCTGATTTGATAAAAAAAAAATGAAAATTTACGGCATTTTATAAAGTCCCCCAAAATGAACCAAAATTTGTGGCGCCGCCGTCTCCCCGGCGCCGCCCGCCATTCTCAGTTTTTTTTTTGGCGCCGCCGTTGGTTTTTTGTACGTTTTTGGCATTTTGTGCACTTTTAACTTTTATTTGTGTGCACTTCCATATTTGGTGGGGGTTCAAAAGACAAAAAAAAAGTGCTTAACAACAAAGCACGAAATTCCCATACAAAATACTTCCCCCCGGGGTGCGCCCAATTTTCCCATCATTTCGTCTCATTTTCATTTAGACGGGCCGCCAGTGGTCCGGCCTAAAAAGCATTTGAACTGTTTGCAAAGTGCGTCGTGCGTGCCATCAAAAATGGGGGGATGATGGCACGGCATTCAAACGGCAAAAATTTTGTCCAAAAATGCCATCAAATGGGAATGGGTGGCGGGCCGATGTAACGGCATTCACAAAATTGGGGGAGGGCCGCAAATTTTGGCGCCAAATTTGCCGGTCATACAAAAGGAATCGTGCCACATAAAATACGGGCACAATGGCATGCCATTGAAATTTTCCACAGCAAATTGGCATTTTTTGCTTTATGCTCGGAATTAATTTAAATTCCTAAAAAATTGCCGAGTGAAATTTCAACAATAATTAGGAGGGCAAAAACCACAAGACGACCCTAATTAAATTCACGTTTTTAATTGGGCCGAGGTGGGGGGGGGGGGGAGGGGGCGGGGATATTCCCAGAAAAAAGAGGCAAATGTTTGCCGTGCCGTAAATTTCGTTAGAATAATCATTTTTAATATATTTTTAAATAAATTTTTCATTAATTTTATTTTATTATTAAATTTTCCATTAAATTTCTCTCTTTTTTCGCTTTTTTTGATTATAAATATTTTTTCCATACGCAATTTGCCAAAAAAAAATTCTTTTGCCCCCTTGGTTTTGGGCTCACTAATTACCAGTCATTCACCTGCTGCCTGTTGCCGGGCCGGTGGTGTTGGCACTGTGCCAATGCCATAAACAAAAATATAATATTTCCAATTATTTTCCACATCGCATTTTCATTAATCATAAATAATTAAAATATAATGTAAATGTTTGTTTACATATGTACACGTAACTTAGTGCTGCTATTCTCGTCCATTTGCCGGCTAAAACCAAAAAACCGAAATCCGTTTTTGGCACATTACGTGCCGGAGGCGAATTAGCGGCACTTACAAAGTGCGCAGATATTTTGGCAAATCCGTGACACATTTTTTTCCACCTCAACAGATACTTAATTAGCAGATCCGTATTTGACATCTACTGATTACATATGGCTGGTCAACAGCAGTGCCAATGCCGCCAAATTTCTTTGCTTCCCCTTAAAATTGCCGTGCCAAACTCGGCCGGTGATTGATGCGCACTTTCTCATCGACAAATTGTGCCCGTTTTCAAGAAACTAAAACTTCAACAGCGGCACTTTCAGTTGCGGTGGTGTGTGGCATTTAATTGAACAATTAATTAATTACTTAGGGAACCCTGGAAGAAGACATGTAAATGGTTTAAATGGTCGTTTTTGCATTTTTAACATTTTTCCTACCGTTTTTCCCGCACAATGATGCCCTCTAATTAATTCCCCGTCCTTTGGTTAAGGTTAGCTAATTAATTGATTGGTTCCCTCCTTTGATCAATCAAGGCCCGCTAACGATGCCCTAATTGATTAATTAAGACCCTATAATTTGTGTCTATTAATGCTTAATTAATGCCCGTGAATTGATTCCCCTCTTTGATCAAGGCCCACTAATTAAAGAATTTATTCACCTTTTGACCGATGCCCGCTCATTGATATCTGCTAATTGATTAATTAATGCTCGCTAATTAATTCCCCTCCTTTGGTGATTAACTGTTCCCTCCTTTGATCTAGGCCCGTTTGCCGCCCACTTTTTCGGTCTGTACACCGCCGGTGTTTCGTTTTTATGTTCCTTTGCTGTTGCGTTCGTTTGCATCGCCATCAGCTCCATTTGGCCTCCTACGGCTTGGTGTCCATGTCACTGATTATCACCGGCTTTGTGTTCACTGTGTTCGCCGTTTTTCACCGCGACGGAGGCGGCGAGGAAGAGAATGGGCAAGAAAATGATCAGGTAAAAATGCCGTAGAAAAAAAAAACAGTGTCCGAATTCGGTATAGGGGAAAAACTTTTGTCGAAATTTCACTCTCGAAAATTTATCATTCGGGATTAAATTGTTGGGGGGTGATGTTGAAAATGTACCGGGTTGGATTGGGATTTACCAGGACTGAATTTGGCATTCGATACCGAAACGTACCGGGTTGAATTCATCGAGACCGGCGGATTTAACATTCGATTCTTAATCATTTTGGATTGGATTGATCCGAAATGGGTTGAGCATTCGAGACTGATTCGGGCCGTGTTTAATTGATCCGGGATTAAAGCATCATCGAAATTCGAACTCTTTTTTTCCAATATTCTTTTGAATTATGAGAGTCAAAACATTTTTTTGCCCTTTGTGTAGCAGCCCTGGGACTGGATTGGCCGCTCTCGGCTCGGCAAAATTTGGCTGGCCGGCCCCGTTCTGATGGTGGTCGGTGGTGTGCTGTGTGGAAAGGTGACAAATTTGACAATACTAAGTCCCAAGAGCTAACCCGAGAATTTTTTTGGTATTTTTTTTTTTGGGGGGGGGGGAGGGCGGGGCGCTCGACTCTCGAGATTGGAAAATTTCGACTCTTGATTCTTAAGCAAGGCTAATTAGTGATATATGAATGATAACATCCCATCCATTCATCATTTTCAGGTGATGATCGACTGGGGACCAGCGATGAGCAGGGGCAGAACGGGCTCGTTGGATTCACAGTTGGTGGACGAAGTGGGTGAATCTGTTTCGAAATTTGTAGAATTTGAGGAGCAAAAATGGATGGGTCTGCGGATCTATTTTATCTAAATTAATCTGATCTGACTGCTGTTAGACTGTGTCTGATCAGTCTGTAATTATAATTCTTGGGCCGAATTCTGACCCAAACCCTATCGATTTGATCAGTGATCTTTAATTAGAGAGCCAAAACGATCGAACTAAGCGATCAATATTTATTGGTTTAAAAATTTCGAAATACGGAATTCCGGTTGGCTCAAAAAATTTAAAAAATTCGGAAATATTTTTTCTTTTTATAATTTATTTAAATATTTCAAACATTTAAAGAAAGACTTTAATTAAAATAAAAATGCCTGGATTTTCACTAAAAATCCGGAATCCTTACCTAATTAAGCTCCGTAATTCCGCATTCAGAAAGTACCATCGTCGAATTTAATCTCTGCTATCCTTTTGGGTCTTTAAGGCTTTTCATTTCCCGTCAGATCAGTCAGCGGATCAGCATTAGCTCTATTTTTTAATTTTATAAATTTTGTTCAAAATCCAATTTTCAAAAATCACATTTGCCATAAAATAGCTCGTCTTCTCCAACCTTTTGCCGATCGGCGGTGCCACCGCCAAGTCGCGCCCCTCTCTGCTGATCACCGGCACAACGGCGGCACCCGCTGAACCATCAAAAGTGATGTGGCCATTGCCGACGGCACGCTTTTCCTGCGCATCAGCCAATTCTGATCACTTTTTGTTGCCATCTTCGGCTGGACTGCTTCCAACACGCAACATTTTGTCGTGCCCTTTACTGACACCACCAGCGCCGCCGCCATTGTGTGCCTTCTACGGCTCCTCCTCATCCTGCTCCAAGTCGTCGACCAGCAGCAGCCAAAAAAGTGACGGCATTGTTTTCCAAGAAAATTTTCTCCGTAAGGTCTCCTGAAAAAAAAAAAACCCCGAAATTTCTCTTGGGTTGAAACCGAAATTTTCGGGGCATTCATGGCTGATTAGAAAGAATTAATATGATTAACACTAATCACAAACATTGACATTAGTACTGTCAACTCTAGACAGAAGAATTGGTAGTTTATGAAAATTTTGTAATTTTGCATTGATCAATTTTTGGAATTAAGCAGTGATCAAGCACTTTTTTCCATTAGAAATGAACCTAAATTTCATAGTAGTGATCAAGCACTCTTGGTACTTTCACTCTGATCACTCTGGTATTTTGAATTGATCAAAATTTTTGAATTAAGCATTGATCAAGCATCAAGCACATTTTCCATTAGCCATTCTTGTCTCTCATCACTCAATCATTTATCACTTCCCTCATTCAGCAGATGGTGCTGCGTTCAATTTTGATCGCATCATTTACGGTCCAATTGATCAAATCACTGACAAAGAGGACGAATTATTTTATGACGACGAAATTGAAAGTGATCAGAGAGCCAAAATTGGGCCAATGATGATCAGCAACAACATCGACAATAAGTATAAATTGGACAAATGCACCCAATCGGAGGACGGAAAAATCGGCGGCAATTTTTATGCCGGCGGCGGAGGGTGCGAAAGATGCGCAACATTTTGGCCAATTTTGGAGGGCAAAAGCAGAAGCCGAAGCAGCAGCAAAAGTGTTCATCAAAATGGCACAATTGAGGAGGAGAGGGAGGAGAAAAGGCCAAAAGTGATTGGCAAATTTGTTTTTGCTGAACTGCTTGAAAAGGGGGGACAAAAATCGCCAAATTACGGCACAATGGTGGCGGACAACAATGGCCGGCATCAATCGGTAAGAGATTGGTGCCGTGAATGGGGAGTGCCCCCCCCCCCTCCAAGACCCCTCGACACTTGAAAATTTTTGGTTTTTTTATTGGTATACCCCTCAGAGCCTCCCTCCCTCATCTAAATTTTTCCAAAAATGCAAAAAATTTGCAAGAAATTGGAAAAGCTACGAAAAGTAGTAAAACTTTTGATTTTTCTAGGGTTGGTCGGGACCGGGACCAAAACACGGACAACTGAGTACCGAAATCCCGGTTTTGACCGTGACTGGGAAATTCCCGGTTTTCCCAGCCAAAGAGTCCCGGTTTTTCAACCCGAAAAGTCCCGATCCCCGTTTTGTCCAAAATTCCCGGTCCCGACCAACCCTACTTTTTTCTTTTTAATTTTCTCAAAAAGTTTTTCTTTTTTTTTTGTTTGAGTTGCCAAATTGATAATTTAACAAAAATGCGATACATACAACAAAAATAGGTAAATTGTTAGGCCATTTTCATTGGATTGTTGTTGAAGGACAACAATGCCAATGTCGAACTGATGGATGATGGACGGTCGAGGAGCCGGGGCCGAGCCTGTTCACAGGGCGAAACGCTGATCATCAATGAACGGAGTTTTTTGATCTGATCACGGATGATTAATTGCATATGTATATATACGAGGGTCGTGTCAAAATACGGATTCCCGAGTTTTGACATTTTTGGAATGCCGATTTCATGAAATTTTTTCAGCCGTCTGAATGCCGGTTGCCAAGAATTTTTTGAGGCCGTCGCCACACATCCCTGGTATGAGTCGGGGGCGTTTGGGCCCCCGCGTTTGGGCCCCCGCGTTTGGGCCCCCGTTTTTGGGCCCTCGTTTTTGGGCCCCAGGCTCGTTTGGGCCCCAGGGTCGTTTGGGCCCCAAGTACAGAAAAATGAAAAATCACAGTAAAAACAACTTTTTAAATTTCAGCATAAAAATGTAAAATAAACATTTTAAAAATAAATTCAACAATAATTTTAACAATAAAAAATGCAAAAATTTAAAGAAATTCACGGGTTCATAAGGTAATTTGGACAATAAAACAAAAAATCACGGGTTCATTCGATAGTTGCGAGAAATTCCCCGGAGAAACTCCAAAAGACAATTTTACTTTTTGTTTTTTGGTTGTAATTGGGTTAGCCATTTATGAAAAATGTCCAAATCAGAATGTACATCAAATTGGTTAACTATTAAAAAATAATAGGATTTGGAATAAGTAAAAGTAAAAAAATGAGCGAATGTTAATTAAACCTAACTTATGCCAAGTGGCGAGGGATCCCTCAGGCTTAGTTTTTAGAACCTTAATTTTTAAAAAAGCACATTTTTCTATTTTTAGGTGGGGCCAAACGACCCTGGGGCCCAAACGACCCCGGGGCCCAAAAACGGGGGCCCAAACGACCCCGGGGCCCAAAAACGGGGGCCCAAACGCGGGGGCCCAAAAACGGGGGCCCAAACGCTCTGGTCCCCCCTGGTATATGCCATCCATAAAAGTGCTTTATTGTAAAAATAGTGAAACAAAAAAATGTATGGGCCAGCAAAGTTAATTAAAAACAAAAACAAATTTATTTACCAAAATCCTTATTTTAAATCTCGAAATATAATAAGCAGGGGTCGATGGCATTTCGTACAGTGGCGTTTCGTACAATTTCAAATGGAAATGTCCATAACTTTTTTGTTTGTCAGTTAATTTCTTCAAAATTGTTTATCATTCGAAAGCTCAACGTGTTTAGAAGCTATCATTAAGCAGAAGCTAAGCGATTAATTATCTCACCAAAAAGTTATGATTTATAAGACTTAAAAATTCAAGAAAATCCTATTTTTTTTTACAATTACACATAAATGGAAAATACCTAACAACATGTTTAGATCACATAAACGCATCATCAATCAATCAATCAATCAGTTCATTTTTTACTGTTTCTGATCACCATCACTCGGGCCGGCGGCAGAAGAAACAGCGTTGAGAAGCCTCAAAAACAAAAACAACAAATTTAGGCATTGAGCGTGTTTTTCAAATTTTGTTCACCCATCGTCGAATCTGTCGTCTCTGATGACAAGCTCAATTCTGTTGTTGTTCTTTTGTCCACCAAATAATGACCGTTCTCCATCATCGCCTGCTGCAATTGAACAACGGATAAGATTAAAAACATTTGCTCCATCTTGTGCCAGTTCCAGTGTCAATTTCTCTCCAGTAAATGCGTTGGTCAGTTGAAATGGCACAACCGCAGAAAATGAAGATGGCGGAAAGCAAACGCAAATGACGAAATTAACAGGAGAAGAAGCAGAGGCAAATGCCTAAAAAGACAAAAAAAAAAAAAATAGGAAAAAAGACGGGCTCTTGTGGAGTTTAGGCCCCATACACAAAAAAAAATTTTACATTTCAGAATTAAAAAAGCCAATTTAGGTTTTCGTGGTCTCTGATCGCGAATATGACCAAAGTTTTGACAAATTTTCGAATCCCGGACCCGAATTCAAACAAAAAGTCGAAAATTAAAAAATTTTGGCTTTCAGATTATTGGTCAACATTGTTTAAATACACGGAAATGAATTGAAAAGTCACCAGTGCTTCAATTAAAAATCATTTAAACCATTTTTAGACTAAAAATGAAAAATTTTAATTTCTCGAGTTTTTGTTCGAATTCGGGTTTTGGAGTTGGCCGAAATGGATGCCGGATTCGCGATCAGCGACCCCGAAAACCTATAGGTTGGCTTCTTTTATTCTGAAATGTAAAAATTTTTGTGTATGGGGCCTAAACTGCACAAGAACCAAAAGACGAAGCAATTAAAACGGAACAGTTAAAATCACCGCTTTGATATGTTTCACGGTTGCCGACCAGTATTCCATCGTTGAGTCCATAACGCATGAGAGCTCCTTCGTCAAATTGTCGGGACGAGGCGTGAACAGCGCCATTTAGCAACCGTTTGACCATCCGACGCATTGGCACTGTCGTCGGGCGGAAATTCGAGTGAAATGCCGTTATATACAAATTGAAAATGCAAAGAGATGGACATTCGTTGAGCAATGACGGTGCCAATTGACGCAATTGATGGAAACCGATGGTGTTCAAATTCAACAAAAAAATGGTGTCCTTGAACATTGGCCAAATGTTGAACACAATGAACTCAGCAATTCGAACATTCTCATTGTGAATGCACAATGTTGTTGCAGATGAGGCGAAGAAACGGTGAAAACGACGAAGGAAATTGAGCACATTGTGGTCGAAGAAGCTGAAAATCAAAAAATGCGTGCGATCGTCACAAGTCATTTACAACACTCAAAGCTTTACTAAATCCAAATGCGTTCAAATCCGATGATTTTGTTTGGCAACGGATTTTGAGGGATTGGCAATTCTTTTCCATCGGCATTGACAATTTCCATTTCCTTTGCGCCATTCTCTCCAATTTTCCAACGAATTTCCAATTTGTCCAATGTCCATTTGCGCGTTTTGAAATGTTCGTCAACGAAATAGTCAAAACGGTGGCTAATCAATGCAATTTTAAGGCCAAGCTGAGAGCGTGGAAGCAAAATGAACACATCGAGCCAACAATCGGAAGGGATGAAGCTGAAAAGGGAAAAGCAAAATGATTAGCATGGAAATTGAAATTTAGATGAATTGTTTTACATTGCTTTTTTCATTTCTTTCTCCGCTTCCTTCGGATTGTGCGCCATTTTTTGAATTGGTAAAAAAATAGGCGAACTGAAAAACAAATACCTACACAACTTATGGCTCTTGGTGGTGTAGTTTAGGCACCATGCACAAATATTTTTTTTACATTTCAGGATAAAAGAAGCCAATCTATAGGTTTTCATGGTCGCAGCAGATCACGGAATATGACTATAATTTTGACCAATTTCGGATTCCGGACCCGAATTCGAACAAAAAGTCGAAAATTAAATTTTTCGATTTTCACAGTTTTGTTCAAATCATTATTTGAATACACGGAAACGAAATGAAAGTCATCACTGCTTCAATAAAAGAATATTTAAACCATTTTTTGGACTAAAAATGGAAATTTGAAAATATTAATTTTATCGACTTTTTGTTCGAATTCGGGTCTGGGATTTGGAATTGGTCGAAATGAATGCCGGATTCGCGATCAGTGACTCCGAAAACCTATAGGTTGGCTTCTTTTATTCTGAAATGTAAAAATTTTGCGTATGGGGCTAAACTACACAAGACCCAACTTATTTATAATACATACAGTATAGGTAATAATAGAGAGTGCAGAGAAAAAGACAAAATCTTTTTTTTTTCTAATTTTTCTTTGGCGTACTACCTATGTGTCTATCTAATATTTTCATTATTAGGAAAAACAACACTTACTTCGCTATGTTTACAAGGGAACCTCGCGAGCTGTTAGTCGGAAAATGCATATATATATTATATACCATTCGATAGAGGAGGGTCGACTTCTATTGTGAATTTTTAATTTTACATGCCGATAGCGAAAAACAAAAAAGTTATGGGGCCTCAAAAATCGAAAAATTGGCCAAAGGGCCCATTTCCAGCTTTATTCACTTTTTATTAATTCTCCAACCTTTACATTTGATTGTTTTTTACTTATTTTCATTAACTAAAACTTGTCATACATTTTTTTAGTCTAAAAAATGGTTTTTTAAATTGTTTAGTTATATTATACATTAATTAAAATTTATTTAATTCATGTTGGATTCGAACCGTGACCCCCAAAAATAGGAATTTAACCAACTGAGCCACCAAACTTGCTCATTTTTCTAGAAAATCCAGTCAATTTTTCGATTTTTGAGGCCCCATAACTTTTTTGTTTTTCGCTATCGGCACGTAAAATTAAAAATTCACAATAGAAGTCGACCCTCCTCTATCGAATGATATATAATATATATGCATTTTCCGACTAACAGCTCGCGAGGTTCCCTTGTTAGCTTCTTTTCTATATGTTAGACTTCAACCAAATTTTGCATATCGATAGAGAAAAAATTTCTGCATGTATTAATACAAAAATAACTTTTGTTTATGCGCCGCTAGATCAAAAGTTACAAGTTTAGAAGGCCCATATCTTTTTTTAACACATCCAATTACCTATGTACTTAACTTTTGCTTGGAAAAAGCTTCTCCTCATCAAGAGCTTTCGAATGATACCAAGATATTTGAGTTTGGTTAGGAAAAACCTTCAAAAATAATTATCCGAAAATTGTATTTTTTAAATTTTTTGACAAAAATAAACAAAAATATTCATGTTGCACAACGGACTCGAACCTCCACTCTCCTCCTCGCTTTGTCCCTTTCCTATCTTACAAAAACCACTTCGCCACACATGCAAATCTTTTTGGGGAACTGGGAGGCAAAAATTGAAACGGTGTGTAAAGGAAATCGAATTGATTCACCAAATTTTCATATTTAGGTCAATAATTTCGAATAACAACGGGTGGAGTCGGTTGGATCAAACCGTAATTGAGGGACCAATGATCTTAACAATTGCCGGCAAAAAAAAAAACTCTTGGATAACCGTAAAGTACCCGTTTACGATATTTTCAGCTAATTGATTGTTTCGGAATTGCCAATTTTCTTACATCCTATTGCCATATGGCTTTCTCAGCTCGCGCTTTGCATTACGTTTTCCGTGTGGCGGACAGACGCGCGTCACACAAATTTTACACACAAACGCTTGGGATGAAAGTGTTGCGTCACGAGGAATTTCGGGAACCATGCAAAGCGAATTGTAATGGGTACGCCGCATTGAGATGGAAAACAGAGTAATTAGGTCAATTAACTCGAGAATTGAATTTAGCCCTTTTGACGGAATGTGGAGCAAAACGATGATTGGCTACGGAAGTGAGGACGAACACTTTGTGTTGGAGTGAGTGGGGGGGGGGGAGGTGAAGGATGGGCAAAAAGGCAGCATTGGTTGGGCTGCCCCCCAGGGACGGTCCCAGGATTTCGGCTTGGGCGGGGGGGGGGGGTACCTCCCCCCGAGCGACGACCTTTTTTTCACATCTTTTTTTTTGCAGCGATTTTCCAAAAACTTTTGGGGAACAGGAAGGAGGTCCGGCGGCAAAAAATGACAAATTTTGCGCTTTTTGAGCCATTTTTAGCAGATTTTCATCAAAAAGTTCGATTTTTTTTTATTTAGCGAAATTTTGGAACATTTGGGTAAGGCTAAGATTGGGAGGGGGGGGGGGTACCACCAAAAAACCTAAAATTTTCAGCAAAAATACTATTTTCTTCCTTAAAATTTTTTTGAACTGCTTGAACTTGTTGCTCTCCTAATTAAGGCTCACTTACAATTATGGCGTCCATTCATACGAACTCGGCAATGATTTCAAGTGTACGTATTGAGTCAGGGATTTGCTTCCATTTTTCGTTCATTTCAAGGCCATTCTCATTGAATCTGACGACATTTTGGCGCGTGTGGAAAGTGTGGGAGAGCGGACAGCCGCCGAAGGGACCCTTTTGCTGAAAGACCCCGACGGACACACTTTTTTCGTTAGGGGCGGAAGCGCTGCGCATCCGTTGACCAAAGTGTCATTGAATGTCACCGATTTACACGAATCACGCGGTCGGTCCATTCCCCCCCAAATTTCTGTCTCAACAATTTAGTGCCGTTTCGATGATTTTTGCAGAATTTTGGTGCCATCGCCTCGGCATGAAATTGGTCGAAGGGACGGATAACGGAAGTGAAAAATGCCAACTCGCCTATGACCAGAAGCAGGTTTTTGGCTAAATCCAGTCATTAATTTTCACATTTGCTGAGTTTTAAGTGTCACCTTGAGCTCATTTCGTTACCAAATGGAGAGCCTTTGGACCGAAAGACGGCATTTGGTCGAATTGCTTTTGCTACGGCGACCGAAAATGTTGGTACTTTCCGGGGTAATAGTGTAGTTTATCCCCCCCCCCCCCCCCATTTTTCGAAAAAAATAAAAGTTTAAAAAAAAAAGTCGTGTAGAACACTTTTCCTTGGAGTTTTCTGGGTCGCTGATCACGAATCTGGCATTCATTTTGACCAATTTCGAATCCCGGACCCGAATTCGAACAAAAAGTCGAAAATTAAAAAATTTCAAAATTCTCTTTTACGTTCAGACCTGTACAGAATAATTATTTTTTGATGTTTCAATGGTTTTTGACTGGATTTAGCTTGTTTTGATCAATTTTGGAACCAAAATGAGAATTTTTAAATTTTCGACTTTTTGTTCGAATTCGGATCCGGGATTCGAAATTAGTCAAAATGAATACCAGATTCGTGATCAGCGACCCATAAAACCCCAAGGAACTTAATTTTTTTCGAAAAATGGGGGGGGGATAAACTACACACCCTTTCCGGTTTATCACGTCTTTTTTTTTCTTTTTTTTTTTAATCCAATTCTAGGCCCCAAAACAATTGAAATCAACATGCAATTAATAACACGCTTCAGTTGAGAGCACTTGAAGAGAAGGTCGGCACAACGCGCATTCATTCGCCCTCTCATTTCGTTGGACACACCCGGCAAAGCGACCGTTTGGGTGGTCATTTTGAAAGACCCGGTGATTACTTAAACGTGTAGAGCGCCCGGAATTTTGAAAGTCCCGGGACCGGGCTTAGGTAATTTGACCCGGACGGGCCGCCCGGTCAAAAATCCCGTTTTGCTGGGCCCGTTTTTTCCCAAAAAAAAAAACGGGACCGGGCCGTCGGGCAAAATCCCGCCGGGCCCGTACGGCTCTACTTAATCGTATAGAAACAAAATAAAATTTTAATATTCGCTTTTTAGAATGAGCATGAAATTTGTTTTGTGGGCGACGAAGGCTTCCGAGAATTATCGAAAGTCGACACTGAAGCGGAGAAACTGTTGCTGAGTGCGATTGAGAAGGACGACAGTTAAAACGGAAGTGATACAAAAAATAATTTATTTGAAAATTTTGTATTTTATATGGGTGCCAATAAAATGTGTTTAATCTCGTTCACTCACAATCATCATCAACAATCGAGCGTTAGATTCGTCACCCATTAGTCTTGATTAAACAGAATTAGAGCTAGGAATGGGTCCAAATTAGAGTGCCACGGGACCGGGACCTGGAAGCGGACAACTGAGTACCAAGGTCCCGGTTTTGACCGGGACTAGTCCCGGTTTTCCCAGCCAAAAATTCCCGGTTTTTCAAACCGAAAAGGTCCCGGTCCCGGGTTTGCCCAAAATTCCCGGTCCCGTGGCACTCTAGTCCAAATAATCCAGTTTTTTTTAATTGAAAAAAGGGGGCGGGATCCCAAAAAATCTGGATTTCAATCACGGGACTGGAATTCAAATCACCAACAAAACCGGTATTCCAATTCCAATCCCGAGATTTTACAAAACACCGTGCTCTAAACATTCACTGTGAAACCAGAGAATTGAAAAAATGAAACATGTCGAAAATCAACGCCCTTCTTAACAACGCTAATGTCTTTCTTTTTACCGAAAACATGAAACAATTCCGGGTGAAACAACAACAAAATTGGTAGGTATGAAAAAAGGATGATGGCACTGATTGATCAGTATCACATCCATTCATTTGATTTGCTCATGCCTCGGTTGGCATACTGCGAATGATGTCCGAGTCGCCCGGGTCAGTGATGGACAGCATGGAAACGCGGAACAGTTTGCCACACGCGGTGCCCAGCTCGATGTTGTTGCCATGGTACTCGTGCACGCCCGTCTTTGACAACATCGCGTAGTACTCAATTTCACTGCGTCTAAATGGGAGGAGGGTTTTTTGAGCGTGGGCTTGACAAATTTGTTTATTTCGGCATTTTTCAATCGAAAAAATACGGGTTAGGGTCCGTAAAAAACCAGTAAGTTGGCATGGTACGAAATTAGACAAATTTTTCATTTCTAAAATTGGTGTCTGTGGATTTTTCCAGGGTCTCCACAAAGAAAGTTGGTCTTCATGAATCGGATAATGATTGGTTTTGGCCAATTTTAAAAACCATGGACCCGAACTCGAACAACAAGTGCCGGAATTCGAAAAATTTGTTTCAGAATTTTTATGACTATCGCAAAAAAATATGTATATAACCAATATGGCCCCTCTCCCACTTAGTTTTTTAATAAAAATTCAAATCAATTTTCTCGCGATGCCAAATTAAAAATGGAAACCAGTAATACGGATTTCCCAACATGGGCATTGGTAATCAGAACCTGAGAGACGGCGTGTTGCTGGAGATGATCACCAACTTTGCCTTGCCCGAACGAAGCGTTTTCAGCGATTGTTTGTAGCCCAGGCAGTATTTGCCCGATTTGGTTACCATGCCCAACCTGGCATTGATATTCTCCGCGGATTTTTTCTGCAAATACGTCCATTTTAAATGTGTAAACAGAATCAATTTACAATTTTACCTGCTTTCCAACAGCCATTTTACCAGGAAAATAAACAACAAGAACGATTAAACAAAAATCTTAAAGAATGTTTGTGATTGTAAAATCATTAATTGCTCTCCTTATTTTTGGCGTACAATTTGGACAGCAAAAATATGCGTTCAAATCATAGACTTCAATATTTAGCCTGACTGGACCTAGCTCGAATTAGGTATGATTTTTTTTATATCTAATCTTAACCTGGATTTCCAAGACAAAAACGAAGGATAATCCAGCCCTAGGGGAAAAAGTTTTCTTATTGCACTTTTTATTTCAAGTTGGCGCCTTTTTGGCATTTTATAATCCAAAATGGCGTTTTGTTTTAAAAGCAAATTCAAAAATATAAGCGTCTTTCTTGCGGCAATTTTCTTTTGCTTGCCCTTCTTTTCCAAAAAAACGGCCAAAATTGATGGATTTAATTGTGCATACGCCGGGCGGCAGTGTCCAAGTGCGTTTCCGGTGTCACCGAAAACACGACGTAATTAATTATCTTTTTCGAGGGAGGTGGGAACGATTTTAAATGACGTAATTTGGCAAATATTTGCCCACCCCCCCCAATTCTGTGCCCTCATCTTTGTTTGTGTAAACTCGCTTTTCAGCTGTTGCCAAATTGTTTTTGCTCTTGCCCATGCCATTCGACAAAAAGGCAGCTTCGCGTTGGTGGCCAGGACAACGGACACCGATGGCACTTCGCTAGTAAACAAAAAAAAAAAAATTGTTTTTCATTGATTGGATGACTCACTCATCCCTCTTTTCGGCATAGCCTATAGAGGCTATTTTTATAACATTTTTCCACTTTTTTTTTCTCTCCAGGATCGTGAGCATCGCTTCATGCCCGACGAGCGGCCTTATGAATTTGTGCAAAAAAGGGTGGGTTTTCGAAAAATTTTATCTAAATTTTCTTTTTCTGGGAAAAATTCCAAAATGCATCGAAAATGAGAAAATTTTGACATAAGATCAAAAATTTGTCAAATTATCCCATTTATAACTCCTTTTTCTCTTTATAATTTGCGATTATCCACCAAAATTCGCTAATTTTTACAGCATGGAAGCGCCAACGTCGCGTTTGAACTGCTCCGACTTGATGTCGTCAGGGAAGAGAGGGCGCCCTCACTCGAATATGAGGGTGATGCGGAGCTGGCCACATCAAATCCGTCCGTCAATTCATCCACAACAAGTACCTGGACAAGTTTTTTGTTTTTGGAGGGGTAGGCCGAGTGGGAGAGGTTAAAAAAACCAAAAAATTTCAAAATTGTTAGAGTCATATCGCTAAGAACATGGGTCTTCTCTTATTTTTCAACACTCGATTTTTTTGTTCTAAAACTTATTGGTGCATAACCATCTTCCTAAAAAAAAGGTTAAAACTTAGAATTTTTCTCAAAAAGAATCAGAATGGAACTTTTTTTTTCTTCTTTAAAACACCCTAAGAATAAGAATTTTTTAGGGTTTTCTATAAAGAAAAAACTCATGATTTTTTTGAAAAAATCTATCAATAAGTTTAATTGAAAATTTAAAAAAAAACATTTTTTGTACGAACTGTCCATTGCTCCCCTGTAATTGTGCCCCCCCCCCCTTCCCAATTAAGCGCTGAATGAATTCTTCAATTGCCATCAAAAACAACAGCCTCAGCAACAATTTCACCACCACAATGTTCAGCACCGTCCACCACCGCCAGGTGACCAACCAATGAACGCATTTTTTAACACCGGAAAAATTCCTTTATTCGAGTCAAATTCATTTAGACAGGATTAAAATTTAATAAAATGGTCATTTGAACGGCCAGGGTTTCCCATTTTTAATAAATGAAAATGCTTCCGGACCAAATTTTGTTCAAAATTCGGCCTGGGCGCGATGACTTTTTTTAAAAAAATTTCCCAAAAATTTAAAAAAAATATGAGGGAAGAGGGACATTTGGAGGTGTCGCGACGCCCTTGTTTTTCAAGCTATAGCAAAACAAAAAAAAAATTGGCCAAGACTTTGGCCATCTTTTCATTGCCAGTCTTGGACAGAAAAAAAAATTATGAAATTTCTTTAAAAAAAATATTTTCAAATTGCAAAAAAAAAAAAAAAATCGAGCCTCGAACAAATAAATTTGTTGTTGTGTTGCACAGATTACAACGAAGTGATGGCCGAACGGTGCAATTCCCTTCGTCGTGGCACCGGCACCGGTGGTGGTGCCACAATTTGTGCTCCTCCGTCCTCAAACAATGGCAAAAAAACGGCTGCCGTGCCCACCACTCACTTTCCTCAACATCCCCAACTTCTCGCTGGACGAGCTGTACTCGCGCACCTTTTCCCGCCCTGACCTGGAGGCGTTGGTGGAAATTCAAGAGTGAGCAAATGATGACAATTTGTTTAGTAATTGGGGAGAATAAATTGATGGAAGCGATAATTTAGGCGTATTTCAAGGCAAAAAATGAACAAATTGTTACCAAAAAAAAAAAAAAAAAAATTTCGTCAAAAATTATTTTCTTCAAGTTTTTTTTCGATTCCACCAAAAAAAATGTTTCAGAGCGGATCGTTTCGCCTCGATTTGCCCACGAAAATGTACTTTAAAAATTCTCAAAATTGGAAATTTTTCAAGAAAAAGCGATTTTTTTGGAAATTTTTTGAAAACACTTAGTAGTTCATCATAAAATTTCGAAAAAATCGCTGAAAAATTTTTCAAAAAATTTTTTTCTTGAAATTTTCATACTAAGAATTTTCCTAAGAGTTTTTTTTATGAAAATTTCCTAGGTTTGAAAAAAAAATTTTTTAATTTTTTCGGGGGGGGGGGGGGGGAAACGACCTGCTCCGTCTTAAATTACCTAACCATTTTTTCACACCGTTTTTATAGAAAAGCGCTGACAGCGCAGAAGGGCGAATTGGTACGCGTTGAGTTGACCATGTTGGACTCGGACGAGCGCGAATTGGTTCAACTGCGGAAGCAGCACAATGTTTGTTTGACAAAATTGTTTTTATTTGAATTTTAATTCGATTTTTATTTTTTATTTTAAAAATTTTAATAAAAATTTCCAAAATTTTTAGAGTTCAATTTGAAAAAAATTTATGTTTCGGATTCATAGTTGACCTGGACTTGAACAAAAAAAATTGACTGTCTAAAAGGGGGAGCAGCTCGTTTCCTCCCACCTCCCGTCAGTTCCCCCCTTTTTAAAAAAATTTGAAAAAAAATTGAAAAATTTTGAGCGATTTTTTTTGGGAATTTTGAAAAAACAAAATTTTTTTGTAGCGTTATATTTCCATATCATAATACCCAAAAAGATCCACTAATTCATTTTCCCATTCACAGAACCTTCAAACGGTGTTGAATTCAATGCGCAACGCCAATTGGACCGAACGCATTGGGGCAGAGAGTGCGACGGCGGAGCGTCTGCACACCGCAATTGCCGCAATGCGCACAGCGCTAGCGGAGAAGAAACGGTAGTTTATTGATTGATTATTGTACTTACAAATCCGGTTAATTTAAAAAAAAATTTGCGAAAAACAAATAATATTCTTAAATTTAAATAAATTTCCTTTGGAAATTTCTTCTTTTTTTTTAAAAAAAATATTGCTTTGCTCTCTTGTAAACGAATTTTTTTTTTTTAAATTATGGGAAAAAATTTAAAAAAAAATCTCTTTTTATATTTCTAACTAGGTAAATCCCCTCTTGGAGAGGATATCTTGGGCATGAAAGCTCAAGTTTCCACTCCTAATTCTTGTATTAAAACGTTCAACATTTCCGGAAAATTTTTAACAATTTTTATTTTCCACGAAAAATTTTTAATTAAAAGAAAAAAAAATTTTTTTTTTTCAGTGAACTGTTTGAGGCGGTCCAACTGCAAATTACGCTGGAAAAACAGTTGACCAAAGAGGTGGACAGAGCGGTGGTGGCGTCGACGGTGAATGGTCGTGGACAATGAATGAATGGAAATGAAAATGAATGGATTCGACCCAACAAAAACACACATTCGCCAATACTCTCTTTTTTTTTGCCTTTCATAATTTTTGTAAATTTCTTTCGAAATTTGGAGCAAGTCGTTTCTCCCCCCCCCCCCCCCCCCCTTGAAAAATGTTTTTCAAAAAAAATTTCGGGGGAAACGACGGGAGTGAAATGGTGCACCATTCGAAATTTAGGTACTCATTCTCCCATTGGGTTCTGTTTCTGCACTTCCTTATCCTTATTCCTAATGGATTTGTGTCCTTATTTTTACAGGGTTCGAATTTTTAAAAAAGGAGTCGGATTTCACAAATCAGATTTAATTTACAAAATTCCAAAAAATCATAACAAATTTGTGACCCAAATGCTTTCACCAATGGTACAATATTCATAATTTAATACATACAAATTCGTATTTTTGTTTTTTTTTTTTTCATTATTTTTACGACGGGAACAACACATTGCCCACGAGATTTTGCAATTTTTTAAAAATTTAATTGTTTATTGTTTTGTTTTTTTTGATTGTTTTTTAAGTGGTCGCAATTTCCGTGCACAAAATAATATGCTGAGGATGCCGCTGTTCGGAAAGGCACACAAATCGCCGTCCGAAGTGAATTTTTTAAATGGCAAAAAAGAAAACGAAGATAAATTTGTGAAGCTTTATCCCCCGTTTTTTAGATCGTGCGAAATTTGCGCGAGGCTTTGTTGTCCACAGAGCGTGGCCAGGACAACCGAAAGTCGGAGAAAGCCGTTGAGGAGGTCGCGTTGGAAAAAATTTTATGCGACAAAATTGGCTAAATTACGATTATTGCCTTTTAAAAAAGTCTGTAAAAGGTACAAAATTCTGAATTTGCTGTATGGTGTTCTGTTTGCTTGGAAAACCAAGCACAAATTCGGGATTTAAAAGTCGAAAAATTATTTGCGCGCTCGCGGGTTCGAACCCCCGAGGAGACACCACCACAGGTGGGACCTAGAATGGAACCACTATACCATCCAAACATAATAGACTCTTGCTGGTGGTTCAAGTCCGCGGGCCTGCAAACAATTTTGTTTTGTTTTTTAAATAAAATATATGTATCAGAGAGGGTATTCTACAACGCACAAAAAATTTCGGAATTTCGAAGCCAAAAAACCAGGGTTATTCAATAATATATTAAAAAAAAATATATTTTTTTTTTAAATTTATAAATGAGCGAGCATTGGAAATTTTTTTTTTTTTGAAAATTGTTTTCTGATCACTTTTACTATGAATTTGTTTGAAAATGCCCCGCCATTTGCAGGTCAACCGGTGGTTGCAGCAGGTGAAGGCGATCATCTACGGGCAGGAGAACCAGGAGCCGAACACGGAGCAAATTTCGCAGCTCGTCCAAGAGATTTACAATGCGTCGGTGCTCCCGTTGTTGGTCCGCCACATGGCCAAGCTGGACTTTGAGTCCAAGAAGGACGTGGCACTGATCTTCAACAACCTGCTACGGCGTCAGGTTTGGCCAAACCCGGCGGGGTGGGGCAAATCGATGAATGATTGCCAACTTGGCGGCAGTCCCAGCCCCCCCCCCCCGCCCAATTTTTTTAAAAATTTTATGCATTTTTTAACAAATGCCATTAAAATTTTGAAAAAAAAAAAATTCTTCCCGGCGGCCGGACGGACCCCCCCCCCCCCCCATTATACCATTGTTTTTTTTTTCTCCAAATGGCCAAAACTGGTCATTTTTAGCGGGTTCTCCTTCCGTATTTTTTTTTCTGACTATGGGCCTGGACAGTCCCAATTTTTGATTATAACTCCTTTCATTGTTGTCAATTTTCGTCATTTCAAAAAAAAAATTTTTTTTTTAATTCATTTTTTGTTAATTTATTTTGTCATAGCTTTTTTGAATTTAAGATAGTTTCGAGGAAAAAAACTTGATAATATTTAGAATTTTGAAAAATTGCTGAAAATTTTTCTTTTTTTTTCCTTGAAATTTTTGAAAATTTTTATTTTTCGTTGAGCGGCGGATGAAGTGCACCCCGTATACAGTATGTGATGCCGTTTCTGTCACAGATTGGCACCCGGTCGCCCACCGTCGAGTATTTGTGTGCCCGGCCCGAAATTCTGGTGACGCTGGTGCGCGGCTATGAGCATCCCGAAATTGCGATCACTTGTGGCACAATGTTGCGCGAATGTGTGCGGCACGAGCACTTGGCAAAAATCATTTTGCACTCCGACCAATTTTACGGTACTTTTTTAAAAGATGCTAATTTTTTGGGGCGAATTTAGCGATTTTTTTTTTTTGAAAATTTGGGTGCGGGACGCCTGCTGAAAGGGATACCACCACCAATAAGGAAACCCGAAAAATTTTAGCAAAAAATTTTTTATAATTCGAGTTTTTTAATTTAAAAAAATACCAATCCTTTCAAAAAAGTCTCATTTTTTTAACATACCAATCCTTTCAAAAAAGTCTCATTTTTTAAATATTTTTTACGGTTTTTTGTGTTTGATTTTTTTTTCCCGACCAACCAGTAAGTTAAAACGATAAATTTTCAGGGAAAAATAAAATAAAAATAAATAAAAAAAATTTTAAAAACTAAAATGGCACACTTTTGCATTTGAATATTGCAATGTTTGTCCCTTCCCCTGCACAGATTTCTTCCGTTACGTCGAGTCCAACACTTTCGACATCGCATCGGATGCCTTTTCGACCTTTAAAGTACTTTTTCCACAATCACAATTCAAAACACTTATCTAGGCATCGAAGTGTACCGAGGCTCCAAAAATTTCAAAATTCAAATTCAGAGGCTTTATGAAAGTCGGAATTCCGAAGCTCCATAAATTTTGGAATTCCGTGACTCCAAAAAATCGGCAATCCGCGGCTTTATTAAAATGAAAATCTCGAAATTCCGGACACCAAAAAAAAAAATTTCGGAATTCCCGGAGTCCTCTGCGCTTTTTGCACATATTTTCTTTCATTTCCCCCTGTGTTCTCCAGGATTTGATCACAAAGCACAAAAGTTTGTGCGCCGATTTTCTCGAGAAACAGTACGACGTGTTCTTCGAGGCGTACCAGAAACTGCTGAACTCCACCAACTATGTGGTGCGCAGACAGAGTCTAAAACTGGTCGGTCAGCAAAAAATGAATGAATGAAAAATTTTTATTGCATTTTTTACAGTCCCGTAAAATAAAATTCAGCTTGGTGAAATTCTGTTGGACCGGTCCAATTTCAATGTGATGACCCGCTACATCAGCTGCCCTGACAATTTGAAGGTGAATGGGCACGAGAAAATAGCCGTAAAAGAATGAAATTGCGAAAAAAAAATTTGTTGAAAATCTCTACTACCACCCCCCCTCCCCCCGAAATTTTTAAACATTTCAAATTTAGAAATTTTTAAAAATCTTATTGCGAAAAAAAAAGATCGTAGGAAAACTTTGCTTGCGATTTTTCAAAAAAAAAAAAAAGGAAACCCCGAATTCCGAGCAAAAAATCCCTGCTGGTCTACATACAAATTTTCGAAATTATACTGATGAATGAAATGGCAATGGTGTTGATGGGAAGACGGTCATTTGTTCCATTTGTTTTTTGACTTTTTTAAAAAAGTACTGTAAATTATGACGGGTTGGTGGGTACTGTATTCGTCCGTCCGTATATCGCTTTGTTTATGGGTGTACTGTTTTTGTGGTGTTCATGCATCTTTCATTTACCATTTCCATCCCCTTCCAGTTGATGATGAACATGCTGCGAGAAAAGAGCAAAAACATCCAATTCGAGGCATTCCACGTCTTTAAGGTGTGGTTTTAACTTGAAAATTTTCACCCGAAACGGCGGTCATATTCTTTTGTATAAGAAGATTTCAAGAAAAACATAACATTTTCCAGTGATTTTTTAAGGATTTAATGTTGAATTAAAAATTTTCCAGTGATTTTTTAAGGATTTAATGTTGAATTACTTTTTTAAGAAATTTTTACAAAAAAAAAAAAAAAAATCTTTTTAAATTTCTGTTTGAAAATTAAAAAAAAAATCGGGGGGGGGGGGGGGGGCAAAGTGCATCCCATCTCATTAGGGTCCTGCTGCTGTTGGCTGACCAAAACCATACTGTTTACTTCTCCAAAAAAATTAAGGCTTCTGGCCATAAAATTTCAAAAAAAAAAAAAAATGGCCCCTTCCCATGTTTTTTCCCTTTGTCAAATGCCCTTTCATTTCTCCCCTCCCTGAACAACAGGTGTTTGTTGCGAACCCGAACAAGCCGAAGCCGATCACGGAGATTCTGTTGCGGAACCGGGACCGGCTGGTCGACTTTCTGTCCGAGTTTCACAACGAGCGCATCGACGACGAGCAGTTCAACGACGAGAAGGCCTACCTGATCAAGCAGATTCGACAAATGCACCAATAAATTTTTTTTTTCCTGTTTTCAAACCTGTGGCGTTGTGTTTGTAGAGAGCGCGGGCTTTTTGTTTGTGTTTATTTTTATGTATAACACCAAAAAAACAGTCATTTTTAAAAATATATAAACTAAAAAAATAAAATTACTTTTATCATTCATTATATATCAAAGATTGTCATTATTCGTCTTTATCAATCCAATTATCATCATCATCATCATGTTTAATCCCTTTTTCCATTTGCTGCCTTTTTGTTTGTGTTTTTACGCATTCATTACACACAGAGATTTTTGTTTGCGAAGATATAATAAAGGCGCGAGATTTATTATCCAAATTGAATTTTAAAAAATAGTGAATTTGAAAGTTTCGGTAATACGTAAATGAGGGAAGATTTGTCCAAAATCGAAATTTAGGTGGTGTAAAATCATTAAATTTATCCAAAAAGCAACAAAATTGTGCCAAATCATTAATGCGTTAAATAATTTTAAATTCCAAATTCTTGTCAAGAAAGTAAATAAATAAATTTTGGAGATGAATTTTCGAGAAAACTTTTATTTGCTAGGGTGTGCATTTTAAGAATTTTTTGGGTCGATTCCCAGGGGTGTATTCCCTGAAATTTTTTCTTTTGAAAAGCCTGGACCTGGGATTCCAAGTTAGACCTAAGATATTTACTATATAAAATTCATCGGAGAATTTTCTTTCATTCTTCATGTTTATGTGTGTGTGTTTGGTATGTACGACAAATTCGCAGGCAAAGACAAAAGCGACGAAAAAAAAAAATGGAAAAATCATAAAATTTGTTTGTTTTACACAAAAAATGCGGGAAAAAAAATTTTAAATTAGGTAAGTCATTTTTTAAGGGTGTCTTGACGATGATGATGACGCGGTGATTTTGTTGTGGTGTGTGTTGCTTTTTATGTACACGCCGCCGGCCGGCCGCCCTCCAAATCCAAAAAATCCAA
Source organism: Heterodera schachtii (assembly GCA_023374025.1). Classification (NCBI taxonomy): domain Eukaryota; kingdom Metazoa; phylum Nematoda; class Chromadorea; order Rhabditida; family Heteroderidae; genus Heterodera; species Heterodera schachtii. Next base: position 510,789 of record SIJG01000081.1, on the reverse strand, counting down.
AAAATTCACAGCCGCCCGTCCACGGCACAAAAAAAAAACAGAAAAAATTGGTCGGCACGGCACTCTCCCGCCCGCGCTTCACAGCTCCTCTCTCTCTCTCTCTCTCTCTCTCCAATCCATTCAATCAATCAACGATCAAGCGCCATGATCAGACGATAGTTCTCCTCCGGCGTGTGGGTGACGGGTCGCGAAAGGAAGCCGCCGGTGCCGAAGAAATTCATGAAGCCCTGCGGGGGGGGGGGCAATTAATTAAGGTCAATTAAGCGTTATGATGATGCCATACGGATACATTTTTTTCGAATGAAAAGATTGTTCCATTTTTTTTTTTGCCAAAATCAACCAAATTGAGCCCCATTTTTGACTCATTTCCAATAGCGTTTACATAAATAAATGTTGCTATATAATTTAGCAGTGTAAAAATTGAAAAAAATATGTATCTGTTTACAAAAAATGAAAAAATTTTAGGCAGTTAATATTTAATCTTTTTGAATTTTTTAAAGATTGCGCTTTTTTGAGACAAAAAAAAATTTTTAAATTTTTAATAAAATTTTTTAAATTGACAAGCAAAAAAATGTGAAAAAATTTGTTGCTGCTGGTTTCATAAAATTGTCGAAAAATCCAAAAACAAACATTACTCCAAGCCATCATTTGATGTAAATTTAAAAAAATCGACGGCTTACACTGAAAAACCGGCATCCGAGCCAAATAGAAATGGTAAATTTAAAAAAAAAAGTGCCGGATGCAACAAAATGCCACACTTTCAAAATTTGTTCCTTTCCTCATTTTCTCACCGATTTCGGCGGACTGGCGGCGGCGGCTGTCTGTGGCATTTTGTCACGACCAGCCGACATGGTCAAGCCGTGGTCCTCAGGAATTGTCGGGAAATGGTTGGCCGTCGTGCCATGTTGTGGTGAACTGCTGTACAGTGCGGACGCACTGGTGGCCGACTTGCGCAGCAGACCGTCCGCCGAGGAAGGGGCGACGGCGGCACCATTACTCATCATTCCGATGGCACTTTTGCCCTTGGTCAACTGCTGCTGATTGGTCGGGGAGAACAGGTGATCGTGACGATCACTGAGAAGGGGACAAAAGAACATAAGAAAAGTCAACAAAGTTAAGGCACAAAAACAATTGGGAAATTTTTTTTTTTTTTTGGCATTTTGTTTTATTTTTGAATGGGAGTAGTGCAGAGAGAGAGAGGGCGGGGAAAAAGTTAGACGGTCCACGGAACACCTCAGTTGGGCGCCGGCACGTTTTTGGCTATAACTTTTTTATTTGTCAACCAAATCCAACATTGTTGGTATCATTCGGAAGCCTTAAGTTTCCTCTATTAGCCTGCAAAATTTTGAAAAATTTCATTAAGGCTCAAAAAAGTTATGGCCAGAAGAATTCAAAAAACCAGCATTCTCCTACCTTTTAGGCTCTAACTTTTTGAAACTTAACGCAATTTTTTGGAATTTTGCAGGCAAATAGAGCATGTGAAGGGCTCTCGAATGATACCAAGATTGTTGGATTTGGTTGACAAAAAAGAAAAAAAAGTTAAGTCCAAACACATGCTGGCTGGCGCCCAAACGTGCCGGCGCCCAACTGAGGTAAACACCAACATCCACATACTTAGACACAAATTAGGCAAACACCCAGCAGGCCGTAGCCAGGGGGAAGGGGGAGGCAATTAAATTAAAGAAAAATGGGCAAATTTTTCTTGATAATTTTAAGCATTTTCTTAACAAAATTGCACTAAAATTTCCATTAATTTTCTTAGGTGTCACCGATCGTCACCTAAACCTGTTGGCTAGGCCCCCAATTACACTATTCATATAAGCATGAGTTCTGAGGCAACTTTTAATAGATGCATAGAATTAATTTTACATGGAAAGCTGTTACGGTAAACGGGATGACAACTTTTTGGCCATTAATTGATCATTAATTAATGAACGGGACGGGACGGACGGGCAATCGGAGAAAAGTGTGATTAATGATAATAAAAATTTATTTAAAAAAAATTATTTCTTTAAAATCACTCCACACACATCCAAACAACAGCAGAATGTAAAGATAAACAGACAAAAAATTAAACGGTTTTGCAGGACAATTAATTCAACTAATTAATGCAAGTGCATCGCGTCGTCCGTTATCAAAATAATGCGATGATTCGATTTTGTGTGCACATTGCAAATGAATGGAACCAACAATTTCAAATGTGCCGCCCCTCCCCGTCCCCGCCCACTATTCCCACTAATTACCATGCAATTAGCACACCAAATGTCTGTCATCATCCTTACTTACGTTATATCATTATCATGGTGATGAAAGTATGGGATTTGCGAAATCATAGGGGAAAAACGGAGTTTTCAATGCTTTTATGCTTTTGTCGATGAAAAAATAATCGCGAATTAATAAAAAAAAAAGAGCAAAAAATTTCAATGTAAACCCTAAAGTATTAATGAAAAGGAAATTTTGCTAAATTTCCAGAAAACGAAAAATTTTCTTAAATAACTTTTTGGTTTCCCTGAAATCTTTTCGAATTAAGCTAAAAAGGAAATTTTAACAAAAACTAACAATGAATAAATGGCATTTCTTTTCTTTAATTTTTTTTTTTTTTTGATTGGCCCACCACCTGGGCTATGGCAAATGCCAATGAGTGCAAATCATTTTTTGAAGACTTTATTGAAGGGATTTAGAGGGAAGTGGATTTTTACATTAATTATCTTAACTGTCCTTCTCCTCCCCTAGCATAATCGCTTTTTCCTAATGACCAAAAAAGTGGGGAAAAGAGCAAAAAAAAAGTGACTAATTGAGCGAGACCAAAACCACTCCCATTTCAACGAATTAATTTTGAATGGATATAATCTGAGAGGAGGAGCACATTGGGCGAACGAATTGATGACGATGAAGAAAAAGATCAGCAGCAGCGAGAAAAAAGAAGTGACTGTCAGTCAACCCACACCACGTGGGGGCAGCGGAAGGTTTAGGGTTAATTGCCCCCTAATTACCCCCCCCCCCCCAATAGGTGCTGATGATATTTTGCACTCGGTCACACCACAGTGTTGTTTTGAACCCTCCCCCAAGGCCTTGAAAAAGCTTTCAAAAACCGGGACACTCCAAGGCCTTCCCAAAAAAAAATAAAAATAATAATTCAGAAACAACAACACCACGTGGGGGCGAAAGGTTGGGGTTAATTGCCCCCTAATTACCATCCGTCCATATTTTACACTCAGTCACACCACGATATTTTCTGGCCTCCAAGGCCTTGAAAAAGTTGAAACGGACGCCCAAACGAAGTTCGGGAATCGGAAGTGGGAATTGGAAGCCTCCAAAAATATCTCGGAACCCTAATTTTTAACAACCGGAATTCTAAGGCCTTGAAAAAATTCGGGAAGCGGCGCGGCAATTAGGAACCCAAATGCGTTAAATGATTAAATGCAAGGCGCTATTTAATTGGAAAAATCACTCCCTCCCCCCTCTTCTGTGTCTGTTGAAAACTGATCCCCTGACTTATTTGAATAGTGACAGATCGCCAATGTTCTAAATTGGGAACAATCGGTCAGTCTGTCACAGAGTCAGTAATCTGATCACGTTTAGTCTGTGTGCTGATCGGTGACAGCAAGAGCATTGATCAGACATACAAACGCTGATCAATGAGGGGAATGAATGTCGTCCCTCTTCTGTGCTAATAATTGTTGCCAAAAATTGCAACAAGCCAATTTCAAATAAATATAAATGATGGATGGCGACGCATTTGGCGGATCGGTCGGATTTTTTTGTCCCATAAAATGCAGTCATTTTGATCGTCCCACATCCGATCAAATTAGTAGCAGCAGAATTGATTTACTCCTCTCTTGGCTGTTCGTACCTAGCACAACAAACAAACAGCAGCAGATGGATGGGGTCAATTGGGGGGGGGGGGGGCACGAGGAAATGAGTGCGAAGAAACGGACTGACTTTTATGACTGACATCACCCGGTCATTAACTACCTAATTGTCCCCAATTAATTATAAACCCACGTGGTGAATGGGGAAGGGGTGGGTGAGGGAGGGCACACCAATCAAAAAAAAAGTCAAAGTTTGATTGAAATGGAAGAATGGAAAAAGTGGTCGTCATCATTATCATCATCATTAAAATGGAGGAAAAAGTGGGGACAAGCAACAAACAAACCACACACAACATTTTGGTTTTGATAATTGGTGAGTGATCATCATTTTGATCTGATTGCTTCATCTCCTCTTTACCCCTAGAGAACTCATTAATTGGGTGCTAAAACAATGATGATGACTAATTGGGGCAATTAGGGGAATGTGAGAGAATGACCAAAAAGGCAAGTAAAAAAAATGCGAAATTTCTTTTCCAATCACTCGGAATTTAAAAAAAAAAATTTCGCGAAAAGAATTTTGCATCATTTGAACAGACATAAACCAAACAAACCTAAAAATATGAGTGAACAAATCACGCGGTTTGAAATAAACGAAACAAAAAATGGGGGAGAGAGAAAGCGAGAGAGAGAGAGAGTGGGAAGGGAAGAGAAAAGAGAGAAAAAAGAGAGGAAGAGAGAGAGAGAGGTGAGAAAGAGAGAGAGAGAGAGAGAGAGAGAGTGGGAAGGGAAGAGAAAAGAGAGAAAAAAGAGAGGAAGAGAGAGAGAGGTGAGAAAGAGAGAGAGAGAAAAAGGAGTGATCTGTGCTCTGATCAGTAGAGCGGATGGATTGAAGAAAAGCGGTTAAAATGTCACTCTATGGAATTCCGATCACTTTTCAAATGAAGTAGAAATGGGGGAGGGAGAGAGGAAGTGGAAGTGAGTCACTTCCGGGTAAAAAACCGAAGCGTGGAAAATGATTGACACGGGATGGAGGCGGTCTTCGTCATAAATTTGCACTGTTCAAGACTCTCGCTTTCCCTCTCTCTCGAGACTGATGTTCATCCCAAGACTCTTGACTCTCGCTCGAGTCACTTGGCCAAAGATTTGTGAATTTTGAGTTTGGGGGAGGGATGGGACTGAAATGTTCGATGATTCGATTCGTTTTTCACTGTTGAGGATGATGGTGGTATTCAAATAGAAGGGCACACAAATTTGGCTCTTTCAAATCCGGCAAAGTTGGGTAAATTCATTGGGCAGAGGGGATAATGGAAAAGTGCCAAAATGCAATAAATCCTATGAGTGTTCGGCACATAAACCGCACCTTTTTGCCGAATAATGGTGGTCCACCGAATCGGTGCTGTTCACGGAAAATGTGGAGCCTTTGTCGAACAGGCCGGACAAAACACGATCGAACGGGTGAACGCCTGCAAATGTCCGGGGCACAAAATAATGAAAATTTTTGGGAAAAAATTTGACTTTTTCGGACCGGGCCAACCAAGTCCATTTCAGGGAGCATTTAACCCCTGAAAAATCATGTTTTCCAAAACACCTAATTTACCTAAAGCAGTTTTAAACATCGTCTTTGATGCAATCGAAAGGTTTAGCAAATTAGGTCGTCGAAATTTTTATTTTAATTTTTCAAAAATAAATTTTTCATAAAATCTATGTAATTTTTTTCAAGAAAATTTTTGAATTTTTTTTTTTTGAAAAACAAGTATATATATTTATTAGAGTAGAGCGGGACCGGGACCAAAACACGGACAATTGAGTACAACTGAGTGCCGAGGTCCCGGTTTTGACCGGGACCGGGACCAGTCCCGGGTTTTTTCCCGGTTTTCCCAGCCAAAAATTCCCGGTTTTTCAACCCGAAAAGGTCCCGGTCCCGGTTAAGCCCAAAATTCCCGGTCCCGCTCTACTCTATTATTTATCATAAAATTTTAAGAAAATCGTTGGAAAATTTTTAACTTTTTCTTTTTATTGGTCTAAATTTTTCAAGATTTTAAAAATCGGGCCAAAAATCACATGGCCACCAACAAAAAAAAAAACGCACTTTTTTCCTCCTTCAAAAAGTGTGGCACAATGTCCAAGTGCGGCTCCGACATGGAACAGCGGCGGAGCAGCGGCGGTTTTTGTTGTTGTGGAAAAGGGGTGGGGGAAGTGAGCACGGCGGAAGAAGAAGAGCCGGACTGCTGGTCGGACATTTTTAGTGTTTTTAGTTTTTTTTTTTTGAGAATTTAATATGGTAAAATGCTAATAGGAAGAAAAAAGAAAGAAAAATTAGTGGAAGTTTTTGTTTTTTCCAAATTGGCACGAGAAATTGTAAATTTTTAAAATGAGATTTCAAAAATTGGTCGGCACGGCACGGCACCCCCGGGGATGGCGAGCGAGTTTAAGCGCAAGAAAAGTTGAGTTTGGGGAAAATGGCAAAGTCAAAGTAATTAAATGAAATGAGGAAAAAAGAGTTTTTGTTTTTTTCTAAATTTGGCATGAGAAATTGTCAATTTTAAAATGAAATTTCAAAAAATTGGAGGACGGCATGGCACCCCAGGGATTAAAAGTTGAGAGTAGTCAAAGCATTTAAATGGTTAAATTCCCGGCACTTTTGCAGTTCCGATGCTTCGGTTTTTGTTTATTGTTCAACAATTTAGGTTTTATGGGGGGGGGGGGGGTTTCGGGATCGCTGATCAAGAATCTGACATTCATTTTGACCAATTTCTAATCACCCGAACGAACCCGAGATCGCGAAAAATCGAGGGCTTGTCCAGATCGGAATATGTGGCAATTAAATTGTCGGGGATATGGGAAGGGGTTACCTATTTGCGCAATTTAAACTGTGTGTTGTGCACGGCAAAAAATTCATGGTAGACCGAAATTACCCGATTAGTGATTTTGTTTTCGGGAAAATTGTCAAAATTTGCCAAATAGGTCATTACTAATTAGTTATAATTAGTAATACATGCCAAACACGAAAGTTTAAAACAATATGATTTTGGACTTTGACACAGATCAAACAGCCAAAACATCGGCGGCAGCAGGTGGTTAATCGCTTTTTCGCCGCTCATATATTTTGAAAAAGAGAGAAAAATTGGAAACAAAAATTTTAAAAATAAAATTTGGCCATCATTTAGTCACACTAATGTTGTTTATTTTGAAATTTTGTCATGGCAACATTTATATTTAGAATTTGCTGTTTACATAAAAAACAAAATAAATGAGAAAGAAAGAAAAATTTGGTTGTAAACAAAAAAAAAAAGACAAAAACAAAATGCCGGTGAAAAAAGCAACAAAATGCCGGTGAAAAATTACAATTTATATTTCTGAGACAGGACCCTAATTAACGGAAAAACATTGTTTTCATGTCTTGCAGGTCAGGGACTGGACATGGAAACGACAAACTCCGTTTTCCTAAATTTTTGAAGCCCTTCGGAATTCCGAATGCCTGCCTAGGGGGGGGGGGGGGGGAGGGGAGGGTTGGAGCGCCTATTCCCGAAATTCTTGAATTCCCAGGAATTCCGACAGCCGATTCATTAAAAATTCAGAAATCCAAATTTAAACAAAAAAAAGTCAGCCAAGAAATTGCAGCAAAATGAAATTTTAAAAAATCGTGAAAAAAGGGGTGGGAGGCCTACGCCAGCTTCAAAGGGGGGGGGGGGCTGTGCCGTTCTGCTAATTACCCCACTTAGGATGGATTTAAACATTTTTGCCAATTTGTATTGATTGCATCCGGCCGGCTCTTCTGTCATCGCCGTTACCGCCCAATTACGACTGACTCAGTCAGTGTTCATTGTCAGTCCCTTCTCCGTGCCTCCCCGCCCACGTATTTATATATACACCGGCGGCGGCGGCAGCGGCGGGGCGGTAGCAACACGCCCAGCCCCACCCCCGCCACCCAACACACCAAATTTTGTGATAGGGTGACGGACGAGTTGTGGGAGGAAGAGTGGGAGGAAGTAAAAGGGGGGAGGGGGGGGGGGGAGGGGAATGGGAAAATGATGATTTTGGCCGGGAAAATGGAGAGACGGGCGGAAGGACGGACGGACAGACACTTTTCGGAGTTTGTCAGCTGAGTCATCATTCTTTACTTTCTCTGATTTGTGTGTGTGAGTCATGGTCCGGATTTGCGGAGTCCGGTGGTCTGGACTGGACTTATGAAATTCCAATATGGGAGAGAGATGACGGGAAGGGAATTTGTATGACTGGCTTTCCGCCGGAGCTCATCATAGGGAGTGCCCCAGAGTTGGGGGAAGTGAAGGGGGAGGGGGGGGGGGGGGGTGGGCTAGGAGCTAAAATTTCCATGAGGGGAAGGGGAAGAGAGGGGGGGGGGATTAGGGGATAAAATTTCCTAGGGAAAAAGGCAATAATAATCATTGGAATCACCATCAAAAATTTACTCACTGAGCACCGCCCCCCGCCAAACCCCAAAAGCTTTATTGACTGATTTGTTGTTGCCTCTCCATACGGGGAGGAAGTCAACGAGGGTGTGGGACTGAATCGGCAGAATTCATACAGGGGATGGGTCTGAGTCTGGGGACTCAACGGGGCGTGTGGGACTGAATCGGCCGAACTCAGACGGGGCGACTCTCTCTTTGTCTCACGCTTCTCTCTTCTGTTGCTGTGTCTGGAGAAAATGGTGGGAGATGGGAAGGCAAATAGAGGGGAAGGCAAAGTCCAAAAACGTCAAAAGAGCGGCAAAAGAGCGAATATTTTAGGGGGTGGGGGGGGGGGAGCAAAGAGACGGGAGGGGAGAGAAAAGTATCATCAATGATCATTTTCACATCAATTAGCAAAGAGCGAACGGGAGGGGAGGGGGGGGGGGCGGCAAATTATGGCTCATTAGTGGGAGAGTGATTGTGCGATTCATTAAATAAGGGAGCACAATTGACCAATTAAGGAGGGGAGGGTTGCAATTAGGGGAAGAGATCAGCGACGACGAGAAAAGTGTTGACGAACGACGAAGACGATGGATGACAAAGAATGGGGCCATATCATGGCCAAACAGTCATTGCATAAATACGTAATAAAAAATGCGAACTGTGACAACAAAGGGAAACACACAAAATTAATTAGCGTGATAATGAGGCAATAACTGACTAATTAGCGTAATAATGAGGCAATTGATGACTAATTAGCGTAAGAATGAGGCAATTAGTGACTAATTAGCGTAAGAATGATGAATTAGTGTGATGTGGCAATCAAAGACAAACAAGCGTGATAATGCAGTAACACTGACGAATTAACGTAAAAATGGAACAATTTCAGACAAATTAGCGTGATAATGAAGCAATTACACAGACCAATTAGCGAGATAATGAGGCAATTAGCAATGTTTGTCCCCTACTGCACATTTCGCTTATCATTTTTTACACTTTTAAAGGGTTTTTGTGTCATTGGAGGACGACGAGCCATCCCATTTCATTATTGTCAGTGTTCAAACGAATTCATTGAAATAATCGGCTGAGGAGAGAAAAAATAAATGGCTGAGAAAAGTGCATGTTTTGGATGGATGGAGTGAATTTAATTGTTCTGCCGGGTCCATAATACACTCATCAAAATGAATGGGGGAAGGAATGGATGGAAGACACATGAATTTCAACTCCCCACTTGCGACTTGTACTTTATAAGTCGGCCAGAAAGAGTACAGGTGAGTTAGGTAAGTTAAGAAGATAAGAAGCAAAATTTAAAAAAATAATGGACAAAAAACGGAAAAAAATTTTTTGGAAAACAAAGGGTTGGGCGAAGGGGGAGGAATTACTTCGGAAAATGAAAAACTAAAATTTTTAGGCTCTATTGCAGTTTACACGACCATAGAAAAAAGGCATTAACCATAAAAATTTTTACAAATTTAATGCATCATAACTTTTTCTAGATTCATCCAAATTAAACATTCTTGGTATCATTCGATAGCCTAAAGTCTCCTCTATTAGGCTGCAAAATTTCAAAAAATTTCGTTGTATTTCAAAAAAGTTATGGCCAAAAATGTTTGGAAAACCAGTTTCTTGAACTTTTCTGGCCATAACTTTTTTTAAAACATGATTAAATTTTTTGAATTTTTGCAGACTGATTGAGGAGACTTTAGGCTATCGAATGATACCAAGAATGTTTAATTTGGATGCTTCTAAAAAATGTTATGGTGCATTAAAGTTGCCAAATTATTTTATGGTCGTGTAAACTGCAATAGAGTCAATTTTTAATATTTTTCGATTCCATCAGCATGAGTCATCTACTAAATGCCGGCACGGCCATGGCATGTGAAAAGCATGGCGAAAATTTTTTGCCAATTGCCTTTTCATAGCCCAAATGTGAACAGTGAACACCAAAAATGGAAAAGACGAATGAGCAAAAAATGGAGAAAGATTTTTGTTCGTTGTCTGTTGTGTGGAATATAATTGACAGCTGCTGGTGCTTAACGCCCGAGGGAGGAGGGGGGGGGGGGGGCGCAATCAATAAAATTGGGAAAAGCGTGGAGAGAACGGAGAATGGAGGGAGACAGACAGACAGACACAGAGACAGACATAGAGATAGAGAAATACGGACGAAACAATGGAGAACAATGTTGTGAGACACTCAGACAGATAAACTGAGGAGATAATGAAATGTTGAGAGAGAGAGAGAGAGAGAGATGAGAGAGACAGACACAGAGAGAGACATATAGAGAGACGGAGACAGATAGACTAGATAGGGAGAGAGAGAGAGAGAGGGGGATACGAGAGACAGGGGGGAGAGAGAACGAGAGAAGAGAGAGAGAGAGAGAGGGGGGGGGGGGAGAGAGAGCGAGAGAAGAGAAAGAGAGCTGGGGAATGGTGTGATCGAATGTAATACATAAATGTTGTACCATTCACCGAATTTGGGACAGGATTTCACGGGATATTCATTCACTTCAGCAGGTGACATTTCCCCATCATTTTTGCTCCGCAAAAATGGGACGGTGAAACAAATTAAACAAAACAACAAAAAAATGTTTGAGAGAAATAATTGGAGGAGTTATTTTAAAATGGAAATTTTTGCATTTTGCCAAAAAAAGGTTCACAAATCATCATAGGTATTTTAAAAAAATAGAAAAATTCGGAAATTTTGATTGAAAACTCAACGAAGTTCATTAAAAAATGTAAGTGTCGCCAATTTAGCAGAAAGGAATTGTCAGCTGACAAACGGATGAACATAGGGATTAGCAAAACAATTACCATTTATTTAATCCCTCCGCGTTTTATCCGACGAGAATTTGTCGGGGATTAAAAAAAAGTGAACGCGCCGCGCCGCCGACTGTAATAATGTGATGCAAGAGAGAATATGTGCGTAATTCTCACCAGTTAAAAAAAGAGGCTAAATTTCATTCGCTTAAGCAAACAAAAAAAAGGCGAGAAAAAACGTAAAAAAGGCGGGGAAAATTGAGAGGACTAATTAGCCTTAATGAGGCAGATAACAAATTTTTGCGGATCGCGCTGCGGTACTGGGCAAAAAGTTTTGTGGGACGGAATTTTCGGGATTAATAGGGTGCAATAAAATGAATTGGTGACGCGTCGGGGTAGTTGGTTATTAAGGCAACAAAATTTTAAAATTCGAATTATTACGAAAAGGAGAAAATTAATTTGTAAATATTGCAATAAAATTATCAATCAAATGGCAAAAGGAAGTCGGTTTTGAATTCTTTGCTAATGAATATTTTTATGAAAAGATATTTTAGGATGATTGGACATTGAAGCGACTCAGTAATTTTCTGAGCATTTTCCTTCATAAATACATGCTCTTTGGGAACCGTACGATACTCTTTTCTTAGAAATCTTTTGCCTCTAACAGTCAAATATTCGAAGTAGGCATTTAATCGAACGGCTTAGAGTTAAAAGCCAACCAATTATATCGCATTGATTTTATCAGCAGATTCTAATCAAATTTTTCTACGGCGACGACCTTTTTTTTTTGCTATTTAAAGGGACTAAAATCGAGTTCGAAACCGGACCTCAAAAAATAGGAATTTAACCAACTTTGAAAGTTTCGCATAAAAATTTTTCTCTGAAATTTTCAAGTTTAATAAACACGCGAATGTGTGCGAAAACGTTTTGCCTAAAAACGCAGAACTAGCAATTAGTGAATTTCAATTTACAGATAGAAAAAAAAAAATGCAGTTTTCACATTTCTCGGCCACCATTCGCAACCCGTGGTTTTTTGTTCCGTTTGGCACCGTTTGCTTCATCATCCTGGTCATTGTGCTTCTTCGCCGTTTTCATTTCTCCAATGGGCGTCGTCAGTTCCCACGTCGATTCAACCCTGCCCTACCTCAACTTTCGCAGACGCTCACTGCCTGCTCGTGTTGCTTTCGCCCTGCGTTTGCGAGTTGAGCAACTCGCCGCGAGCTTCGTCTTCTTTGTGAGTTTTGTCATTCCCTCAGCCTTCTTCATTCAAACTAGGGTAGGTCGGGACCTGGACACGGACAACTGAGTACCAAGGTCCCGGTTTTGACCGGGACCGGGAAATCCCCGGCTTTTTTCCCGGTTTTCCCAGCCAAAAATTCCTGGGTTTTCAACCCAAAAAGTCCCAGTCCCGGTTGTGCCCAAAATTCCCGGTCCAGACCTACCCTAATTCAAACACATTCCTGTGATTTTCAGTTCCGCCGTCGTTTCGGGAATCAATAGAGGCACAAAAAAAGAAGAAACACCCGTTATTATTGACATATGCACACACACACTTTTTGAAAATGAATAAAATTGATTTTTTCGCTTTTTTTTTTTGCTTCCGCCCTCTCCCCCCCCCCCCTCTCACCCTCTTCAACACAAATGTTAAGGAACAATTTTAAGGGAGGATTAAAAAAGAATTTACAAATTTAAAAAAAACAAAACAATACTTGGCTGTTATAAAGCGAAAACTTGGACTCGAAAAATAAATTTATTAAATTAGGATTGTGGGCCCCCTTTTTCAAAAAATTTTTTCGACATAAGCACAATAAATTTGATGGGCGTTTTCAATAAACCCGATGGGAAGCGATCAATCGACCATTTTTCACAATTTAATTTGGAGATCTTTTCCTTTCTTTCGACAGCATTTTTTTCGGAAAATATTAATCATAGCTCCCAGACTCAAAATTGCTCAAAACCACTTTTAAGGTTTTCTTATGCGCTGAAAACGATTAAGCACTCAAAAATTTTGGCGCGCTTCAACTTTAAACCTGTTTTTGAACCGGTTTAAAACTCGAAAAATTGAGTGAAAAGGGGGGGCCCTGACCCTTTAAAACGGTCAAATTCGCACAAATTTGGTATCATTCGAAAGCTCTTGATGAGCTAAGTCTAAAAACAAGGTATAAATTCGAACCAATGCCACCTAAGCGCTGGGACAACTGAGTCCCAGTGAAAATGGACACTTCAGTACCAAATATAAATAAAAATGTTTTCTTATATAAAGCACGAAAATCGTTTAGCCTTGAATATCGAGTATTGCGCTAAAAAACCGCCGCACACTCGACTACGGCGGCCAGTAGGTGGGGCGAGACTACGGGCTACGGAAGAAGTCCGCGCGTGACCCGCAGGCGGCTCGTCAGACGTCTTCCTCCGCCCTCCGTCTCGCCCCACTACTTGCTCCGTCTTCGCATGCTCCCTTTTGCGAAGTTCAATTGTTTTCGATTATTTTCTTTGTACTGAAATATATATTTCCGCTGGGAATCAGTCATTTTTTCGAATTTTGAACCGGTTCAAAAACAGGTTTAAAGTTGAAGCGCGCAAAAATTTTTGAGTGCTTAATCGTTTTCAGCGCATAAGAAAACCTTAAAAGTGGTTTTGAGCAATTTTGAGTCTGGGAGCTATGATTAATATTTACCTTTTTTTCCTATACAAATGTGCCAGGAAAATGGTTTAAGTTTATACAGTCATTGAATCATACACATACACAGTAATCGATGATAGATGAAGAATGATACGGTATCATCATGATACACACCATTTTTTTTTTGAATCTTTCTCATTTCTGCTGGTCAATAATCAATCGAAGGCGCGGAGAGATACGAAGAAAAAAGAATTTGGAAAGAAGACAAAGTGAATGAAGAGACTTTTCGCTAAAATAGACAAATGAAAGTCAGACAAAAAATTCAATGCAAAAGCATACTGTACATTTGTATATGGTATATGGGCATGGTATATATGAACATTGTATTTGCTAAACTACGGTACACACACGAACACACATAAAATAATATATAATACATACATGTATAATAATATTGTAATAATCAGCCAAAAAATGCGACAAAAAAAAGAAAACTAAAAATAAAATAAAGCGAACTTAAAACGACGATGGCGCGGGTAGAACACAAAAATGTACCAAATCTTTAAGATAAAAAAAATAGCATTTTGTGCTGAAAATTTAAAAAATTAAGCGACAAAACAATTTTTTGGCGAAAAATAAGGAAAATCTACAAAAAAAATTTCCGAGCCGATAAAAATTTTTATGCAAAATCCGAATTTTGGTCATTTTTCGTTTTTTTAAATTATGTTCTACCCATACGAAGCGACAGATTTGCTGCAAATGAATCTCAGCTATAAGTCTATGTTTTGTTTTTGGATGGGTTGTTGTTTTTGTTGACAAAATGACAATTTATGTAGGTAAATAGATACATATTCAAAAAGAAAGAGGACAGAGGAGGGATGAGAGAGGTTTTTTTGTTCGTTTCTTCAAGCGGATGATGAGGAAGATGAAGCGGATGAAAGCGAGGACGAGGATGGCATTGTGCCGGACGAGCCTTGTCGCCGGATGGCTGCGGCAGTGCCGCCAATGGCGACGGCACCCGAAGCGGCGACAACGGCACCACCGCCACTACCGTTGTTCAGTTGGCGCCACTTGCGCATCTCCTCCCGGTAGTCCTCCGGCTTCAGCTGATTCTTTAGGCCGCCTAAAAAAGAGGGAGAGAGGTAAAAATGGTACAATTTGAAAATAGGGTTGAAAAAACATTATTGGGTTAACCCATAAATATATTGTCCCCCTAATACTGTGGAAAATTCAGAACGGAACCAAGAAAGCCGGGATCGGTAACGATTTTTTTTATTTTTTTACTCGGTCCATTCTATTTTCGGCAAGCTGAATTTTTTCTTGGCCTAGATTTTTACGATTTTTATATTGAAAATACAGGTCCAAGACCCAGCATGGAATCCAGCCATTCCAAGCTGTTCTCGAAATTCCAAACATTTTTTCTTCATTCTCCAAATCCCTCCTCCTCCTTCTCCCTGAAAATTTTTCAAATTCCCCCCCCCCTTTTTTTTAAAATTTTTCGGAAATGGGAGATTAATTACATATTTGTAGTAAGTGCACCCGGACTCCTCTATCGTTACATTTTAAATAATTAAAAACAAAAAATGCACACACCCAACACGAGGGAGGTCGCTTTGCTGGCGATGACAAACGGTTTGATTGCTGACGGAGTCATGTGCCGCAGCACGCCCATGCCCAACCCGCCGAGTGCCCGGTCTTCAGCAGCGGCCGCCTGCAGTGTTTGTGCCGTGTCCAAAACGCCCTTAAAAATCAATAAATAATTTTTTTTTAATTTTCGGATTTCGTTCGGCAAGACTTAGGCGGTGGATTTAGGCGCCCAAAAATGGGACTTCGGGGGGGGGGGGGGGCTGAAGTCAAAAATTCGTTTTTAGGGGTGTATTTTTCGTTTTTAAGTCGATATTTAGGGGTGTATTTTTCGTTTTTTGAAATCCCGAATTATGGGGTGTATTTTACAAAATTTTTCGCCGTTTTTTCGCCAAAAATTACTATTTTTTGCCATTTTGGTCCCCATTTTTCAAAAATATGGTAAAATGAGGGTCCGGCGGTGCCGGTAGGCGCCGCCGGGAAAATTTTTGGGTATTTTAATGCATTTTTGTTAAGAAAATTGCTTAAAATTTCAAGAAAATTTACTGAAAATTTTTCCTTTTTTGGGTTTCGGGGGGGGGGGGGGCTTGGCGAAACGGGCCAGTTGCGTCTGAGCCCAGTTTAGACCACCATAACTTTTTTCTTTGTTGACCAAATCCAACAATGTTGGTATCATTCGAAAGCTCTTAACAAGCACTAGCGGCTTTCCAAAGATCACAAAGACATACCGACATATAAAAAAGTTATAAATTAAAATATGCAAAAATTCTGACTTTTTGGTAGTGTTCATGTTGCAACTTTTTTAGAAGTTGTTCAATCGCTTAGCAATAGCTTATCAAAAGCTTCTAAACATGTAGAGCTTTCGAATGATGCCAAATTTATAAAATTTGACAAATAAAGAAAAAAGTTATGGTGCTTTATGCTTGGCTCAGACGCAACTGACCCCTACCGGGGCCTTGGGCCCCCCCCCTAGCTACGCCCTTGATCACACACCTCTCTGACGGCGTTGTAGGCCAACGAAAAGCCTTCACGGAGGTCGCCGGCAACTTGGACACGCTGCGGGCCGCTGAGGAGGCGCCGGTGGCGTTGGAAGTTCGGGTTGACAATGTCAAAGGCCAACTCCGCAACATTCTGTACGCAAATGATTATTATGAATGGATTTAATTAATAAGGAATTAATAAATAAATCATTGAAGAAAATAAAAATAAATTGAAAATTTTTAACCAAATTAAACACATTTTGGGTAGGTAAAATTGGCAAAATTTGCCTCTTTTTTTCATTTCAGTGACTATAAATAGCGCACAAATATGTTCAGAAAATTCGATAAAATTGGTTTATCAATGTTAATGTGTTTTACTAGTAAAATCGACATTTGTCTCATTATAACTAATTTTCCATTTTTTTAAATTGACTATTGTATTTTTGCCATGGGTTCGGATCCGCCCGACGGAAGGTGAATTTTTTTCAATGGACATTGTTTTTTTTGTTTAATTTTTGAAAAGTTAAAAACCAAAATTATAAATTAATTTAATTATGCTTTTGCCATGAAAAAAAAGAGGTAATTGAGGCAACAAAAATTGTGGCATGGCACAAACACTTGCCTGGACCAGTCCGACCACCCGTTGGGTGGCGTCAATGGCCGCCGTGGCGGCGTTCAGCCCAAAACTGGTGGTGCCCCGTTGAATGCCGCGGAATCAGCTGGCCATTCTCTTTTCTCAGCTCATCATAGGGCAGGGCGAACAGATCGTGAAAGCCTTGCGCTTAAAGTGGGAAATGTCATAAAAATAATTAATTACCCTAATTAAAATTTGTTTATTTACCCAATTGGACGAGCGCATTGATTGGCGCCAAACTGCCGACCACATTTGGGAATTGTTTGTTCATTATGTCCTTCACCCATTCGTTGATGACAAACTGTAAATAAATAAGTTAAAAATGGGTGCATGACGTTTCCACCCCCTCCCCCGAAATTTTTTTAATTAAAAATTTCAAATAGAAAAAATAATATTTTCTTTAAAAAATTTAAATCGTTGATGCATTTTTTTTCCTCTTATATTTTAGACATTTGTCATGGGTTCGAGTCCGCTTGAGAGATGATGAATGCCTGTTTTGCTTTTTCTTCAAAGCATTATTGATTAGCTTGATCACTTTTTTTTCCGATCAGTTTTGGGGTCAGGCCAAAAAAGCCTAAACGTTACAAAGTAAATCAAACTATGCAATACACGATAAAAATGGGTTTAAAATGGTCTGAGTGGTTACAGTTTTGAATGTTGCATTGAAGAAAAAAAAACTCACGTTACACATATTTAATTTTGTATTTAAATTTGTTTTACCTGTGCACATTTTTCAATGCCCAAAAAGCCCCGTTCAATGCGCATTTCCTTCAGCGTCAGTTCCGTTTTGTTCAAATTTGCCATTCCGATCAAAAAGCCGATCAGTGCGCCTTGCTGATCAGTTTTCACCCGTTTTGCCTCGTAGTCAATGCGCAACAAACAGGCGGGCGAGAAGGAGAAGTCCCTGTGGCAAATTAATTGACAGATTAAACAACAAAAATAGCATGAATAATAATAATAATTTGTGCCTAAAATGTCGAGAAATTTTTCGATTTATTAAATTTGAAATTGCCGGAGGGAAGAAAGGGAGATTTTGTCAGCTTTCATTAGGGTCCGTTTTCCTTCAATTTTTGATTGCAGGCCCATCCATAACCATGGAGGAAGGGCGAAGAAATGCAAAAAAAAAAAATGCTCAAACAAAATGACAGTGAAATTTACTTTTTTTTTTTTTTTTGGGGGGGGGGGAGGGGGAGGGGAAAGACCTTCAATCCCAGGTCTATCAAAAAAAAAAAATTCGTTTTTCTAGTTAGGGTTGGGCCTGTCGAATTTTTCTATGTAATTTTGAAGGCTCAAGAGATACCACAGCCTTCTCCATTTCCATTTCATTGGGGTTTAACATGAACAGCAACAAATAGGTAATGAATGAATGATGGCCCACTTGATGAATGTGTCTTTGGCCGCAAGTCCTCCAGTGGATGGCCCCACTTTTGCGGTGCTGTCGCTGGTGTCCGATTCCTCATCCTCCTCCTCTTCATCATCATCCTGTTTCTGTTCGTTGGCGTCGGCCAAATTCAGTTTTGCACAAAACGAATCGCTAAAGTGCACGTCGTCTTCAGAGAAGAGACGGTCTGCAAAAATTGTAAATAATTTGAAATGAATGAAAATAATAATAATAATGATAATGAGCGCATAGAAAAACTTTCACGAGTCTTGGAAAACTTCGACATTCGAGCAGCCACACTTTTTTAAAATATTCTTTTTTCTTTCATAAATATTTTAAAAAACAGCCTGAAAATCCAATGTCCTTCGTGCTGTTTACCGATTACCAAAAAATCTTGATCCCGTTTTTGTATGATTTTTTCATGAAAATTTTCAGATTTTTTTTTTAAATTTCGGGGGGTGGGGGTGGAAGCAACGTAGTGCTCCGTCCCAACCTACCCAATGTGTTTATGTCCTCCTCCCCATCCTCTTCTTCATGTTCCTCGTCCACCAACAGTTCGTCCCTCGTTTTGAGCACTTTGAATGACACGCACAGATCGCCTCGGTCCGGCGACGACTTATTGTTGTTAGCAGCAGCCAATTTGGTGGGATAAAGCCCATCCGGCGACGATTTGCCGCTCAAATTTTTTGTGCCCTTCTTTTTGTTGCCACTGTTTTTCTTCCCCGGTGCCCTCGCCGTTTTTGGCGGCATTTTGTTAGTTGTTGTTGCATTGTTGGCATTATTTGCCATTCCCGGCCCCCTGCCTTTGGCCACTTCCATCAATGGGATGTCGTCCGAAATGGTGCCAATGCCACAACCGCTGCCAATGCCGGCACCATTTTTTGGACTCCGGGTCACCGGGAAGTCGAATGTGGCACGCAGACTTTGCATCACATCCGTTTTGAAGTCCATCAAAAATTCGATGGTGTCCTGGTCAATGTTCATCCGAATTGGGGCCAACGACAGGCGCAGAATTGCTTCACGTAACGGGTCTTCAATCAGATAGCCGGAGAAGAAGGGGGTGGTCACCGAACGAGGCCCTTCCAACTGAATGTTAAAAAAAAAAGTTGGTCGAGAATTTATTGCAATATTTAAATGGTTAGTTACTTTAAAAAAATGAAAGACTTTTTGATATATTTTTACAGTTTAAAGAAAAAATCGAAATGCGACAGTGCCAAAAATGTTTTTTTTTATTATGAAGAAAATTTAAATTTTAGAAATCGGTTCAAGGGGGAAACCTGACCCTAAATAACTGGATTGGCTTAAAAATGGTCGATTTGATAGGGTTTTGGTCAGTTTATCGGATCCAACAATAAAAAAAACCGGAGAAAATTGCGAAAATTTTTTAGTAAAAAAGACAAAAAAAAATAGTAATTATTTAAAAGCAAAAACATTACGCGATGGATCATCTCATTGATGTGCGAAATGGACAAATGGTCGAACACTTTGAACTCGCCAACTCTCAGCTTATTGTAGGACAGAATTGGCGAACTTTTGTCAAACACTTTGCTGACAAATGACAATTTGGACACATGCACTTGGACAACCACCTGAAATTTAGCGCAAAATAAGTCACATATTTTTATATTTCTATCAATATTACATTTTAAAAATTTAATTTTTTTGATAGATTCGGATTTCTAAAATACTAACAAATTCCAAAAACATTGAAAGCAATGGGAGGGGTAAATTTTTTTTTTTTTGGAATTTTTTCCGTTGAACTCGAATTTTGAAATCGTAAGCAATTTCAAAAAATATTGAAAGGGGAGAGGGTAATTTTTGGGTGCACCCCAAAATCACGCCGGCCGAAATCCCGCCGAGACAAAATCCCGCAGCCGAAATCACGCCGGGACAAAATCACGCCGCTAGAAATTTTTAAAAAATTTTTCAAACTTAGAATTTTTTCAAGAAAAAAATCTTAGAAAATTTTTTTATAAGAAAATTTCACGAAAAATTAAGTTTTTTTGGAAAATTTTCGGAAAAAACTTAGTATTTTTCATAAAATTTCAAAAAAAATCTCTGAAAATTTTTCTAAATTTTTTTTTCTCTAAATTTCTTATAAAAAAAATTTTCTGAGATTTTTTCTTGAAAAAATTCTAGGTTTGAAAAAAAATTTTAAAAATTTCTAGTGGCGTGATTTCGGCCGGCGTGATTTCGGCGGCGTGATTTTGTCCTGTTCCCTAATTTTTGGGACAATAAAACAACCATTTTCTGAAAAAATTAAGCCAGCAAAAAAAAAAATCAAAAAAAAAAAATCAAAAAAAAAAAATCAAAAATTTGAAAAATGCCAGTTTTCTTCCCTTTTTTTTCATTTGGCAATAGGCCTAAATATTTAGGATCTTTCATTATTATTTTGATTATTCCATATAAACAAAATACAGTATGGTCCCGATATTTGCCGCCCTGGGAGCCAATCTCATCACTCATGCGCCTGTCCAAATTGTTGCAACTCCATTTGGAATACGTTTTGCGTGCCATTGTCCGTGCCGACTCGCCAAAGTCAGTGCCACCGAACAGAAAAATGTCGAGCGAAAGCGCAACTTCAAACCTGCAAAAAAAGAAAAACAAATAAGAAAATTCTAAAAGCTTTATTGTCAGTAAAAAATTTTTTTTTTTCAAAATCGCTCGTTTTTTAATTTAAAATCATTTTAATGAAAATTTTGTATTTTTTTGTTGAATATTCTGTTTTAAAAATTGAATGACGATGAGAAAACCGCTTGAAAAAATATTTTTAATTATTAAAAAAAAATTCAGAGGTGTTTTTTTTTATAGAAAATTTGGATAAAGAAAGTTCAAAAATTTTTTTCGTAAACTCTAAAATTGACTGTCCATGGGAAAAACTATTGAAAAAATAATTATTAAAAAAAAATTCAAATGATTTTTAAAGCAAATCCGGATTAAAAAAAATTCCTGAAAATTTTGGGATTCTAAAAATTGATTGTCTATGTGAAAACATTTTTAAAAATTATTGGGTCATCCATCACCTGAACAGTGGGCACAGATTTGTTGTCAGATCATCGACAGCTTTGCTGATTGTGCCATTGTTGCCTCCACCAGCACCGCCGCCGCTGCTGCACCCGGCGGCACCACCGATTGGCACCGTGACAAACTCAAAGTCGCCGCCCATGTCAATGCGCGTTTGGAAACGGTCGCCAATTTGAGTGACACCGGCGGCGGCGCCGTTCCGTTTGGGCGGTGTGTCAATCAGAATGTATTCGTCGTCGGTGTTCTCGGCTAAAGAATTTTTTTTTTTTTAATATTAGCGCTTTCCATGGCAAGGAATTCGAAACAATGAGTTGTAAAAGCCGAGAAATTATAATTAGAAATTTTTGAGGAAAAAATACACAGATTTTTTGTTAGAAAAATTCAAAAAAAAAATTTTTTGAAGCTTTTTTTTGTGATTTTTTTGGAAAAATTTAAAAATCGCTGAAAATTTTTCAAAATATTTTTTTTGTTGTTGGAATTTTCCTCATGAAAAAATCCTCGGATTTTATTCAAAATTAAAAAAAAAAATTCGGGGGTGTGGGGCGAGGTACTCTCGAAAAAAATAATTTATACCGGTTTCAAATCTAAAACTCGAAAACTTAAAAATTCTCTATTTTTTTTAGTATCATTTCCCGATTTAAAATATTGTATATCGTACTGGTGGTAGACGAGTTTTGTGGCGAGCATCCACCAGCAAAGGCGCCGCCGTCAAAATCGTTGATGGCCTCGTCAATTTCGAACAAATTTTTGCTGGTAGTGCCATTTTGGTGGGCACGACGACCACCACCAACTCGTTGTGTTGCTGCTGCTGCTTTTGCTGCTCCTCCTCCTCCACCACCGGCACCACTTTTTCGTGTGTTGGTGGCACTCTTCGGAATGGTCGCCGACAAATCGCTCATCGCCGCTTCCATCATTTTCTGGGGAAGGTTTAAAAAATTGCAATCGGAACCTAAAAATGTCGGAAATCGGCATTCCGGTACTATTAGGCGCTTTTTGCATAGTTGAAAATGCCAATAAAGGTACTTATTTCCTACATATTAAATAAAATTTAAAAAAAAGATTTAGGGACTTCTCGGGGTCTCTGATCACGAATATGACATCCATTTCGACAAATTTCGAAATTCGAACCCCGGGCCTGAATTCAAACACTAATTTGTAAGTAAAAATACAAATTTTCAAAATCGTATTTTTTTTTGAATTTTCGACTTTTTGTTCAAATTCTGATCCGGAGTTCAAAATTGGTCGAAATGGGTTTCATATTCGGGAACATGACAAAATCCCGCCGCCAAAATCACGCCGGGACAAAATCACGCCGCTAGAAATTTAAAAAAAAAAATTCTTAGAAAAATTTTTTATAAGAAAATTTAAAAAAAAAATTTTGAAAAATTTTCAGCGATTTTTTTTTGTGATTTTATGATAAATTAGTAAATTTTTTGAAAATTTTGCAAAAAATTTTTTTTTTTTCTTGAAATTTTCTTATAAAAAACTTTTCTAGGAATTTTTTCTTGAAAAAATTCTAGGTTTGAAAATTTTTAAAAAATTTCTAGCGGCGTGATTTTGTCCCGGCGTGATTTTGGGATGCACCCTCATATTCATGAATATCCCTGGTCCCTCCTCCCTACACAAAAACAACAACAATTTGTCTGTCTCACAATTAGTCGTTGCTCCTCCTCCAGCGAAATGTTGCTGTTTGTCGATGCGCCGGCGCCGGTGCCATTTTCCGTCGTCCGTTTGTTGGCATTTGCCGCCGCGTTCCGTTTGCTGGAGCATTCGATCAGTTTGTAGAGGCGTTCCTGTTGTGCCATCTCCGTCTGCGCGTCATTTGACAACAGTTGTTGCACAGTGTCCGAGCGGTACAACTCCGCCAAAATGTTCACAAATTCGATGACCGTGTCAGCGCAAAGCCAAACCTTGAAAAAAAATTTTTTTTTGTTTTTTTTTGAAGTACGGAAATTGGGTTACCCCACATTTGCGCACCGGACATTTGCGCTTATGTCCAAAATCGGAGTCAAATAAAATTTTTTCAATCCCTGATAGCTTAAACAGCTTTAAATAAGCGATTAGAAGTGAAATTTGATCATCAGCAAATTTTTGAAAAAATAATTAAATTTTCAAAGAACAGAATTATTTTTTCTAATAAACTAGAAGATTACATTTTCTAATTTTAAATGTGTTTAAGCTATCAGGGGCTTGAAAAAATGTATGCTCGAACCCAATTTTAGACATAGGCGCAAATGTCCGGGGCGCAAATGTCTGGACACGCAAAAAAATTGACATATTTTTAAAAATATAATTTTAAATTGTCACGATTCCAAAAAGCGATTGTTTACATACAGAAATTATGCAAAATTTTAAAAATTTTTCAGGCGGACACCTATAGGCAAATACTGGATCACACTTACGATGTTTAGAGATTATTTATTTTTTTTCTTCAACTTTTAGTGAATGTTCCAACGGGCAACAGTTTTTCACTCATATAAAAAATTGTACAATTTTTAAGGGTGCCCTATGTCTCCACCCCGGAAAATTATAAAAAATAATTTTTTTTTTTTTAATTTTTGGTCGGGGGAGAAAAGAGTTGTTCCCGTTTTTAGTCCCTTTGTGTGATGCACAACCTTTTGTAGAACAAACCAAATTGATCCAATATATTTTTTTTGTACCCATTTTTTCTTCAAAACACTGACTGAAACTGACTGACCGTCACTGAGTTGTTGGCACATTCAAAGTCAAACAGTGGGCCCGGCACTTCGCCAACCGCAATTGTGAACGCCACAATGAAATGGATGGCCTCACAATGAAACACTTTGACAGCCGGCGGGCATTGGTTGTGACTGGACGAAGTGAAAATGGAGGAGGACGATGAAACTGAGGACGTCTCAGTGATGGTGCCATGGTCAGAGGCGGAGGAGGAGGAGCAGTTCCCAATGTTTTTTACCGGCCTTTTGCGCATCCACTGGAAAATAATTTTCAATTGAAATATTTTATGCTCATAAAATAACATAGATTTTTTGGTACCATGGCAAAACAAAAAATGTAAATTGAAAACTTGTAAAATGAATTTTGAGAAAATTAAAATAAAATTTTTTAAAAAGCTTTTTTTTTAGTTACTTTCGAATTTTTTTTTTATAGATACATTTTTTGGATATACCTATTTATAGCTTGTAAAATACACATGTTTACGGTATTATGACAAGTATACGATATGAATTGGCAAGTTGGGTTAAATAAATTTTGAGAAAATTTAAAAAAAATTATTTAAATTTTGTTTTTTAGTTATTATCAATTTTAAGATCTGTCAATGACCAATTTCCCGGTCCCGATCAAAACTGGTCAAAACCGGGACTTTGGTACTCAGTTGTCCGTGTTTTGGTCCCGGTCTCGCTCAACTCTACTTTAAAGCACCCCATTTTAAACTATTTATCGGTTGTTTATATAAGATTTTTTTTTTAATAAAAACATACCATGATCAAATCGTGAAGATGGCAGTCAAATTTCAAGCGTGCAATGTCTTTGACAATGTTTGAGGTCAGATAGGCCAGGCCAATTTCAACCCTAAAAAACAGTCAAATAAATTTCATATTTTGAAAAAAGGGTATGGAAATGAATGAATTCCCAAAATAAACAAACCTCAATTGGAATGGGGAGGACGGCGTTGTCAAGCAGTGGTCATAGCCCACAAAAACACTTTGCAAATGCACATGCATATTTGCCTAAAATAAAGAAATTGGTTGTTTTTCGTTTAATTTTTTTCGAAAAAATTCCATTTACCCCCTCCCCCCAAAAAATCGAAAAAAATGCCAATTGTAAAAATCATTAATCCATCCCTTCCACACACACACTTCAACTTTAGGCAGCACATAGCCCGGCACTCCGTCATAGTCGGGCACCGTGAAAAAGTTGGCAAATTGGGACACCCAAAAGAAGCGAGTGCTGGCAAATGGGCGCAAATGGATGAGCGAATTGCGCAGCCCAAAGGCGATCAAAATGTTCTGCAAAAAGGGGGAGGAGGCACATAATTTCCACCTCAAATTCATTGAAAAACTTCGACAGAAAATTTGGTAATTTTTTTTATTAATTTAATTTAAAAATTCCTAAATTTTTTAAATTGATAAAAATCTTGGTAAAATCACTATTTCCGGAGACCCAAAAAAGATTTTGTTAATTTTTATTTATATAAATTTTAAGAAGAATATTCTAAAATTTTCATACGGCAATACTTTTCGGCCTTGTCACCAACACCAAATTTGATTAGAATTTTTCCAATTTATTACAAAAAGAAAAAAAAACATCTTAAGTACCAATAAAAAAAAATTTTGATAAAAGCATTTCCAAAAAAATAAATTTATGAAATTTGTTCATTTTCATTTTGTCGTTGAACCCACTTTTGTGTGCTTTGGCTCCGGTTGGTAATGCATTTTGAGCGCAATTGCCAAATTGTTGTCCTCAACCCGTTCAAAGTGTTGCTCAGTGGCTGAACCATCCTCAAAGCAACAGCACACACTTTCGCCCCGTTGTTTTGGCGTTGGCGTGGCGAACTGTTGCGAATCCGTAACATCCGCACAGATTGGTTTTGCTCTGCCCAACAAATCTGAATAGTTAGACAGGATTTAAACAAGAAAAATATATAAAATAGTACTGTTATGGTAGAGCTCGGCCTTGGACGAAGTCAGGAAAAAGTAGGCCAAATCGGGGTCCTCGCCAAAGCCATAGACCAAAAAGCATTCAGTTTGCGCCAAATTGGCCACAAGTTGGGCTTTGAATGGCCGGGAATCGTCCTCGCCCATTTCACTCTACAAACGAAAATTTGTTGGTTTTAAGACCAAATCTGATAACAAAAAACGTTTAAAAAAAATTTTATTACGAAAATTACGAGAAAAAAAAAATTAAAAATTTAATTTTTTCAAAAAATTTTTCCAAAAAAAATTGCTGAAGGATTTGAACTGCATAAAAAAAAACAAAATTTTTAATAACTCTTCTCCAACCTGTGCATTGTCCTCATTATTTGGTGCAGAAGCAGCAGCAGTTGTACCGTCAACGGTGGTCTGCAACAACAACTGCGTCTTCGCCACATGCAAAGCGACGGTCAGCAAATGCGAATCACCGCCGCCAATGGCGCCGGCATTTTTGGCATTGGCATTGTCATGTGATGCGGATCGATGATGGTATGCCGAGGATGGATCAGCACCAAAGAAGGACGATGGATCGTCAACAAAATGGTTGTTGTTGTTGTTGGCGGTGGTCCCTTGAAATCGGTTTTTTTTTTAAATTAATTCATGTGAAAAAAATTTTGTGCAAAAAAAGGATCGAGACTACTGTAGTAGTTATATTCTGTTTTCCCATCAGTAACAGATGCAGACATGCATAAACAGCCAGTAAAAAATAAAAATATATATATATATAATTTTCAGGAAAAAAAAAACCATTTTTCGTTTTGGATGAGGGGAAAAATGCTCCGTCCAACCTGTTTAATTAGGCCCGGAGCCATCCGAAAGAAATGCAGAAAATGTACAGGAAAAGGGGAAATTTCTTTTCTTTTTGGAAATTTTAGCAATTAACAAATTGCATTAAAATTCCAAAAAAAATTTTTCCTGGCGGCGAATACTAATAATTGCACCGCCAAACCCGAATTTAGCAAATTTTTAAAAATGGAGACCAAAATGGCAAAAAATTTTCATTTTTTGGCGCAAAACTGCTATAAACTGCTTTTTTCGGTCACAATCAGCGCAAAATATTTAAAAATTAGCATTGGAAAATACCGTTAAACGGCAGAAATGAGGAGAAGCATTCGGTGAATTGTTGCCGTGTTTTGCCATTGTTTTGTTGTTGGCCCATTGCGTTGCCGCCGCCATTCATTGCATTTGTCGCCATTTTATTGGCAAAATGTGGCGATTTTGGGCGCCAAAGTGCCAAATCGAAGACAAAACGGTTGTAGAGGAGTTCAAAGAATTTGTGGCACGGAAATGCGATGTTCAGCTGTGTGATGAACAATTCGATGGCAAAGTTTGTCTGCTGTTGGCACTCTTTGGCAAATTCCAACATTTCGTGCCGTCCACCGGCCACAATAATCTGGCAAAAGCAGAAAACAGTGATGTACTTACAATAAATGAGTATAATTTTTTTTTTCAATTAATAATTAATTATTCGTGCATTTTATTCAACTGAAATTGATTTTTGGTCCTTGAAAAAAGAAAAATAATTTCTCGGCTTTTTTGTTTTCGAAACTCGGATTTAAAAACGAAAAAAAAAATAACAAATTATCAAAAAAAATTGTGGCGAATTTCATTTTTATTTTAAGAAAAGTTTTAAGATTTGAGGTGTGGTGTTTTAAAATTCTTTTTTGTTGCTTAACAAAAAATTTTTTTCTAACTTTTGGGTTCCTAGATTATTTTAGGTTGCAAAAAATTATTTAAAAAAAAAATATTTTTTATTGAAAATAAGGAAGAGGGCAGGGGAAAGGTAATAATTAGATGATTTGGCCTATGAAATACAAACCGAATTTTTCGCATTGATAAATGTGCCCAAATTTCCCGTAAAACCCCAAAAAAAGCACCCAAATTCCGCGTTTTATTTGAGTCCACCAAAACACTAAACCAACCTTTTGGTCAAATGCCGAATTGGATGCACAATTGTATGTGAAATAGGCATTTTTCTTGGAGAATGGTCCCTCCACTCGGTCCGCTTCGGACGGACGATAAAATGACTCGTACATATTTTTGGCGGACCGCAAACTTTCGGCGTCATCCTCAGCATCGTAATCACCACCATCTCCGCAATTTGACATGGCACCACTGTTTTTGTTGTTGGCACTTTGATGGATGATGCATTTGCTCAACACTTTGTCCCGCGCATCGTAGCGCAACTCCAACCTAAAATTGTAATGTAATTGTATAAACAAATTAAAATATTATAAAGAATTAAAAATCATAAACCCAAGGAACGGAAATTTGAAAAAAATTCATCCAAAAATTCATTGACCATTCTGGGGCACATTTTTTTAAAGGCAGACAATTTGGGGAGCAGCAGTTCGTTCGTTTCCATACAAAAATGTTTTATTTTTCTAAATTTCCTATGAATTTTTTTGAATAAAAAATTTTTTTTCCAAAAAAGCTGATTAGGCACTCTTAAACATTCGTTAAATTTATCCATTTCAAAACAAAACAAAAAAAACTCACTTCATCCCTTTGTTTCCAAATGTTTTTTCCGCATTTGAAGTGTCCGCGAAGAAAAATGTCATCGCTTCCCTGGGGCATTGGAGCACCGACGGATCGCCGACAAAAGTGCCTGAAAAAATATGAGTTTAAATTTAAATGCCGTCGGGGAAATTTAATAAATATTTGCTGAATATGGTATAAACACCTTTTGCCGTTTTGCACTCCAAACTGAGCGTCCAAAACAGGGACAAATCGGCCAGCGAAAATTTGGGCAATTCCAAGTTGACACTGTCCAATGCGAGATGCAAATATTCCGGGTGAAGGCATCGCTTGCGATAATCGAAAGTGCCATCGGCAGGGGATGATGAGACGGAGGAAGAGGAAGGGTTGGCAATTGGAATTCTGAAAACCATTGATTTATTAGCATGAAAAATTCCAGAAATTTTTTTTGAGTTTTCAAAAAATTGTATGATACTTACTAATTTGTAAAATTATTATAATTTGGTTCCATTTAATAAGTTTTTGAACAGTTTTTCTCGTAAAATTGGCAGTTTTTAAAACGCCCATGTTTTTTACGAAATAACCCAGCACGCCTTTTTCAAGAAAAAAATCTTAGAAAAAATTTTTCTTAGATCATTTAAAAAAAATTTCAGGCGATTTTTTTGAAAATTTTTTGAAAAATCTTAGTTTTTCATCATTAAGTTTTCAAAAAATCGCTTGAAATTTTTTGAAATTACTTTTTTCTTCGAATTTTCTAAGAAAAAATTATTCTAAGATTTTTTCATGAAAAATTTCTAAGTTAGAAAATTTTTTTCCCGGCGGAGTTATGTCTCGGCGGAGTTTCGGCCGGCGGAGTTTCGGCGGCGGAATTTCGGCGGCGGAATTTCGGCGGCGGAGTTTTGTCCTGCTCCGATAATTTTTGGGTCAAAATTTTGAAAATTTAAGGGGACCGATAGTGCCGATCGGCAACAAACGCTGACAATGGAGAGTGTGTTCAGCTAATTGTAGAACTTACAATAATTTGAAATGACAGGAAAATAAATTTCAATAAATTCGGAATACGTTAAAATTCCAAATCACACCTCAAATTCAGCAACAATTTGTTGAAGCAGCACTTGGCATGGAATGTTTTTGGCATTGGCTGCTCGCCGCCCTGACCGCAGCAACCGCCGCCGCCCATTTCAAAGTCGTCTTTCAATCCGCCGACATACACCGACTCGGAGGAGGACAGAAACAGCGCTGGCGGGGGCGACAATTTGTTTTGTGCCGCGGTTTTGGTGGTGAAAAAGGGCTGCACACAAAGCAAAGGGCTGAGCCGGTCCATCAAGCTGAAGTCCACGTCCATTCTGCACTGTTCCATGCCGATGGTGAGCTTGTAATCCTGAAATTATTCCGGTGTAAAAATTTTTTTTGTGAAAAAAAAGAATTGGGAAAAAACATTGGAAGACAATAATAAATTTTGTAAAACTACAAGCGATTTTTTTGAAAAATTTATGAAAAATTAGTAACTTGTAAGTATTTTGAAAATTTCTAATTTTGAAAGGCTGAATCGACAAGTTTTAGACCAGAAAATATTTAAACTATTTTTGTTGAGAATTTTATTAGATGGTCTCATAAATATTTGCAAATTTGGCATACTTTTGAATTCTCACACTTTTTTTGGGATAATCCGTGTCATTCATTTTAAAGCCTATTTTATTATTTTTTCTGTATATTATAGTTTTTCGAAGATTTGGGGAATAAATTAATGTATTAAAAAATCACGGACATTTTGTTTTTCGAATGAATTGTTGATTTGGAAGGTCAAAATGTCATTTTTGAGCACAGTCCGCCGGTCGTCGGGCGCAGCAATGTTCAAAATGTCAATGCATTGGGGTGGCATCTGAAAATAATTGCATAAAAATAATATATAAATTTAATAAATTATAAACCGATTTCAATTAGGTATACAAATTCATTTTTGGTGTTTTTTATTTTACCCCGTTTTGTGCCGACTGTAAACACTCGATGAAGTCACACTCTTTCAGGTGACCCTTCGACTCGAACAACACACGCTGCAAATCGGTCGTAAAAGTGAAGGATGTGAAGAAATCGTTGGCCACGAAACTGAAAAATGGCAATGACTTAAATTTGTAAAGTTAACCAAAATAGGGGAAAATCTGTCAGAGAGATCCGTCCCATGGCAATTTGTATGACAATTGTGTTCCAATTGCGGGTTAAAAACTAATTTCACGATTTTTTATGATACAAACAAAAAGTAGGCGTATTGTGTTTCCCGACTCCCACCCGAAAAAATTGTTGGCGCAAAAACGGCTACAAATCCCTGTTTTTGCTCTCGAGCGCTGAATTTTTAAAATAACATTGGAAAAAAACCGATAGAAAAATTTGTGTCGCGGAATGGACAAAAAATCACTGGAAAGGAAATCTTTCCCTCCGTGGGAATTCTTTCCTTTCCCTGTCCAACGGGGACAGTGTTGTAAAATGCAAGTGCTGGTTTCAATGTCCAAATGTGAACACTGAAACTGAGAGTTCTCTGTAACCCTCTTAATGACCCAACCGGGGTCAAATTAATGGTCTGTATGAAAGGGCTCCTGATTGTCCCTTTTACAGATTGAGAGAAGAGCTTTTCTCTTACTCTTTATTCAATTAAATATAAATTGGTGAGTGGAAGTGGCTCTGAGAAGAAGTGATGAGAATGAAAATGGGGCGGGCTTTTATACCCTCACAAATCAATGGGGCGGAGCAAATCACGTGGACAAATGCACATACAAAAAATCGATCGATGACTCATAGGGAAAATGAATGCACAGGGAAAAGGATGACTCATAATTAAAAGAAGCGACTGAGAGAAAATTGATCGATAAATTAATGAACAAAAAACTAATTAAATGTTTAATGAATTTATGTCGCTTTCCGCGACATTCTCCGGGCCTCGAGGATGGCGACAATTCTGTTGTCGTCATTCTTTTTGTTGTCGTCATCCATCAGTTTCTTTTCACCATCGGTTCACTGGACGTCGTCGGACCACACGTTGAGGACGGTTCTCCAGATGTCCATCAGAGGATTGGGCTCGGTAACGTGCAGGAGGATGAAGTTCATTCTCCTCTGGTGCTCTCCATGCAACTCTGATTCGATGTCGGATGCTGACAAGCTCGATCGGGTAAAGATCGACTAACATCCCTCCCTCATGAGGGCTGAAGCCCACATATTCTTGTATGCACGGTGTTAATGGGTCTACTTGGAGACCCAACCGCACAAAATGGTCAAGAACTGTTAGACCCGGAGAAAGGTATAGACCCTCCGGACCATAACAGGTGAGTCCATCGAAATGAATATCGACAGCTCTGCCAAAATGTTCGCCAATTAGAGTGGCTCCTCTACCAAGCTCTCTGCGAAGGTCCTCATCGACAATACGGCGATCCCGTATTGTCTCATACCAGTGCGATCCATGAGACCGCTCAATCCATGAGCTCAATGGCTCAGTTTGACGATGAACGCGTGGTTCACGTCGGAGAGGAACTCTCTCCTCCTGGTCTATTTCTGGGTCGCCAAACTCAAAAAAACGATCCTTGATGATCTCAGCATTCTCGGGTATGTTCACCCGACGAGCCGAGAAGAATGGACCTTCTCGGAAGGGAATAGGCATTTCCCTTATGTCTGATTTGAAAAATGTGGTTGGGTGGGAAATCTCCCACCCTTTTATACGATTAGCCATCACGTAAATCACGTGATCAGACTCTGAATCGAAAATTTTCGATGAGTCATTTTTGTGAGTCCGTGGTGACTCATGTTTGAAGAATTTTTTAGTGGTGGGGAAGACGGGACGTGATTCAGCATAACCACATCCGAAGGATCCTCCCCCCGCCAAGTACAGTATTAGCAATACTGTGACAATACCGTAGTCCCTTCTCATCAGAGACCAGGAAATTAATTTCCAAAGTCTATAGAAGGGTGAAATTTTAATGAAAATGATGAGGCAAATAATGCCTACACCAATAATCATTAAGAATGTTAAGGATGATTGGAGGCCAATTAAGGACCAAAGGGTGGCCTTCCAATCAAAATTCCAATTCAGCCAATTTGAATGGCCAATTTGTTTTTTGGAAAGATTAGAGTTAAAATCTTCCAATTGTTGATACTGGGCATAATGCAATGTTCCAGCAATTTCAAATGGTGTTTTTCCTGCCAAACATTTTGTTTGGCACTTAGTTTGAATTCTGGCTTTATCGAAAGCCAAAATTGTTTGGTAAATTGTGGCGTTGGAATCACATTTAGTGGAAAAATGTGTTCCATCGTCGCATGTAATTTCAGCAAGTGCATTGCCAAAGTTGGTTGAGCACACATACTTAAATTGTGCTCCCGTTGAACAGCTGTAACAGCCAGAAATGTTCAATGGCAAAATTGTGCAAAGACTTTGGTGTAATTCCAAAGCCATTTGAAGACCTTCGATCTGAAGGTTCAATTGAACAGGACTAAATCCTGTCAAAGCGAGAATTCTTCGCCCACCGTTTCTCAGTTGAAAATTTTTGATGTTTAATGGAAGCCTTCGCTCAGGACTTTCCATTAATTTTTCCAGATTGTGTGAACGGCAATTGCAGTTCACTAATCCTCCCGAGTGATCGGGTAGGCAATCGGTGCATGTTTGTATGCCAAGACTGCAATTGAATTCAATTGCTTCTTGGCGATTTCTGCATTTGAAGTCTATTTTTAATGGCTCTCTCGTCAAGGCCATTGTGTTCCCGTCATAAACAAAATCAGAGTTTAAGACGGGTGCAGGAGGAAATGTTACTCCTATGGGAGTAAAACTGATGTTGTTCCATTTCAGTGTCCTCCCTGGATAGAAGAACACATCGCTCGATTTGGCTTTTTCATTCATTGACTCAAGGCGAATTGTTGCATATACAACATATTCCCATGAATTACAGCCTATGACTTCATAGACTGTTTTGGATTTTGGTTTTGCATACCAACGGTAGAATAGGCAGGCACTGCCGCCTAAGAGGCATTTGTTGCCCCAAAAGGCGGTACTATCCAGGCAAAATGAATTGCCAGGATAACCGTTGGTATCGTTTAGCTCAGGGATAGAAGTATTGTGGCGAACTTCGCCACAATAATTTCCTTCACATGAGCCCATCTTTGGGCATCTTTTGCCCGCCAAAATATTTATTTCATATGAACGTTGCCAAGCTTTGGTGAAGCTTTGGCATTCGAGTGCTAATGCTTTCAGCACAATTTTTATGGAACCAAGCAGAACACCTTCCTCTGTTTTCAGAAGAAGAGTGTTTGTTTGACCTGCCGGTAACATTGTCAGTGTTGCCGAATTTTCGACAATGCATTTCATGCTTGTCATGTTTTTAAAGCATTTTTCTGATTTAGCCATAATTGCTACAGTCTCTGCTCCAACTGATTGGTGGAGAGAGACAGCAAAAAGGACAATGAATGCTGTTGTCCTGAAGACACGCTGTGAAGTCCAATTGTGTGAAGTCGTTCTCCTTTGCCTTCTTTCTCTTTGCTGTTGGTTTGGCACGGCGAAATAGACTATTGGCCTGATAAATTGGATTATCAGCCAAATAATCATGTGAAGTCCAGAAAAAAGGACTTTCAATATGGAATAAACCATAAAGCTTATGCTCATTAAGGAAAGGCAAAGTCCTCCAGCTAACATGGAGGACACCAACGGATAACACGTTGGGTTTGCCAATTGTTCCATGCATAAATAGCATTCGATGAGTATGCACTCATCGACTGCTGGACATAAAATGTCCTTTTTAAACATGTGCTTTGAATCCATCCAAAAATGACCTTGACATTGGTAGTCATTTAGGAGGATTTCTTTTGGCAACTCATATGTGAGTTTGTGTACATTCTCATGAATGTAACAATTCTCAGAGCAGCAAAGTTCCACTTTCCGAATTTCCTTCGGAATTTTTGCCAAAACACCTTTGTTTGAGCAAATGAGTTTACACTCATTGCATTGATTTGTTGGATATGCACTTGTTTCTGTTCCCCCCTTAACTGGAAGGAGGAACAAACCCGCACAAATTATAATAAAGGCCATTTTTCGCAAAATATGGCGTTTGGTACAATATTGAGGGAGTGCCTCTCTTTGTCTTTTTTGTTGAAAAGGAGGCGTCTTTTGAATAACAAAACAAAGTAATGATACTTTGAATTGTGTCATTAGCAATGCAATGACTTTAAGTCCAAAAGAAAGGACTCTTAAAATTGAGCAAACCATCAGGCTTATGCTGATGGAAAGACAAAAGGCCCACAATAAGGCTATTTGCTCTGCTTCATTTGGAAGAATTTCTTCCCATTTGTTATCCATTCTTTTGATCCGAATGGAAAAAATTGAATGGAACACATTTCCATTATTTTTACTTCCACAGAATTCCCTTTCTGTGGAAGATAATTTCGGCGAGTTCTGCTCACCGATATGAAGGTTAGATTGGGAAGGCGTCTGGTACGCCTGATCGAAAACAACTGGGTTTTCGATCATTTTTTGATGGTTACGCCTTTTGACCATGACACGACACACTGTAGAAAGTGCATGTGACTTCTTTGCCACATAGACCAACCCATTGGTTGAGTTACCGTCGAAAGCATGACCTTCAGACGGTTTATCCTCTACTCCAGAGGAAACGCATATTTTTGAATAATTGGTTTTGTTTGAACGGGGAGGCTCTCCTCTTCGTTTGGATGACTGTTTCCCCTGAACAGTCCTCGTTTCCTTTGTCGTTTGACGAGTGCTCCCTTTAGGAGTATCTCCATAACGACAAATCATGTAGTGGTGTTTCCCACCACACTTCAAGCATCTCTTTGGAGAATCGCATTGTTGTGCTTTGTGGCCTTTCAAAAGGCAATTGAAACATTTTCTCTGATTTGCGAGCCGCCTTCTGCGTGTTCCTGATGTTGAATATTTGGGACACCGGCTTGGAGGGTGTCCCACAGCACCACATAGGGAACAAGTTTGTCTTGTCCCTGTTTCTCGCTGAGAGAATGGTGGCTTTTGCATTGCTAGAAATGATCTGTCGACTTGGGGAGACATCATCCCCACAGAGTCATTTACGTTGTTGGATCGTCCGTTGTTGGGTCGCCAATGACCCTGACGAAATTGGTTGGGAGGGAAATCTGTTTCTCTCCCTTGGAAATTGTTCCTCTGGATTTGAGGAGGAAAATTTCGGGGTTTTTCTTCCCCCCGGAAGACTTGTGTACATCTTTGTACTTCTTCCTTCACTTCCACAATGGAAGTGATTGCCTTGCGTAGGTCGGAACAATCAAAAGTTCCACCTGAATGCATTTCCTTCTCCACCACCTGAGTGAGGAGATGGTATGGCAATTTGGATTTTATCGTGGAGGCCATGAACTTATTTTGTTCATTTTCTCCAAAATCCGATAATTGCTGACAAATCCTTTCAATTGACTCTGAGAACTGCCTCAGAGATTGAACAGAATCTGACGGTTTTGGAAGGTGGAGCAACTCTGATTGGAGTGTCTCCACAATTGACTTCTCATCCCCAAATCTTTTCTTGAGGATTTCTACCACTCGTGGGTAGTTTTCATCTGAAGGCGGGTACAAATCAATTGCTCTGCGAGTAACTGACTTCTCGGGAAGACATCCCAAGAGATAAATGTGTTTTTTGAAGTCTTCAATTTGAAGACTTTCAACTGAAGTCTCAAACAGCTTCCAAAACAAAGGCCATTCTCGGGGCTCACCCGAGAATTTTGGAAGCGAAATGGGCGGCAGCATCACTTCATGCCGCTGCGGAGCCACCACCACTTGTGGCGGGTTTTGAGCAGGTTGTTGAACCTGTGCAGGGTGAACGACATCCCCCTGCTCTGAGAGGCCTAAAGCCCCATCAATGGTGTCGACAAGCCCTCGGGCTTGGTCGGCCCATTCCATGAAGGCTTTTCCTTCAGGTTTGTAGTCCTTGTAGTTCTGCTCTTCTTCCTGAAGAGCAGGACCTTTAACTCGGTGGAAGACTGCCTCCCACTTGTCATTGTTTTTTTCCAACAATGACACTGCTCTACAGAGATTTTGTCTCTCTGCGAGCAAATCGGTTTTGATTTGCTCAGTCAAATCTTTTGTAAGATTTTCCTGAGCCGTCTCAATGTACAATTTGAGACGCTTCACAATCGGCGCGATTGTGATTCGTAAGAGTTCACTCATCTCTTACGAATGTTGGACAAGCTTTGTTCAAAGATTGGACTTCTCTCAATTGAGGGGGTAAGCTACGACTGGAGCTTGACCCCTACGGGGCTCCAATTTTTGTCGCGGAATGGACAAAAAATCACTGGAAAGGAAATCTTTCCCTCCGTGGGAATTCTTTCCTTTCCCTGTCCAACGGGGACAGTGTTGTAAAATGCAAGTGCTGGTTTCAATGTCCAAATGTGAACACTGAAACTGAGAGTTCTCTGTAACCCTCTTAATGACCCAACCGGGGTCAAATTAATGGTCTGTATGAAAGGGCTCCTGATTGTCCCTTTTACAGATTGAGAGAAGAGCTTTTCTCTTACTCTTTATTCAATTAAATATAAATATAATTTGGTGAGTGGAAGTGGCTCTGAGAAGAAGTGATGAGAATGAAAATGGGGCGGGCTTTTATACCCTCACAAATCAATGGGGCGGAGCAAATCACGTGGACAAATGCACATACAAAAAATCGATCGATGACTCATAGGGAAAATGAATGCACAGGGAAAAGGATGACTCATAATTAAAAGAAGCGACTGAGAGAAAATTGATCGATAAATTAATGAACAAAAAACTAATTAAATGTTTAATGAATTTATGTCGCTTTCCGCGACAATTTGGCACTTTTTTTTTTCTTATTACAGCTGAAAAGTTATCCTTTTTGGCCTACTTTGTTTGTTCTTTTGAGGCTAAAACCCCAAAAAATGTCCCATTTGCGCTCCGATATTTTTTTTTTTTTTGGATACTGGCAAATTAACCCCAAAAAGGACAAAAAAATGCAAACGGAGACGGACAGACCGCAAACAGTCGCCGTCGTACAGCTCGCCAAACTGTTCCCGCTGCTCCTCTAGCCGTCGCTGTTTGCCAATTTTAATGCATTTGGCGGCGGCAAAAAATTTCTGCGCCCGCTCATTCATTTGTTGGACAACGGAAGCGACGAGCAGAGGGGACGGATGCGGAGGATGAGGCGACAACACCGAGGACGAGGAGGACGAAAAGGACAGTCTCTCCTCACCGCCGCTGATTTGTTGCTGTTGAAGGATGGCATCGGCACTCAACGGGTCGTCATGAGTGATGACGGCGACCAATGCCGGCGCACGGACGGAGACGGCGAAAATGTCGGGACGACGCTCGACAAGCGTTGCAATTGAAGTGCCTGTGCAGTTGAATAATTTTGGGTTTATGATGATTGAATAACGAAAAATTTAATTGAAAATAGAAAGGATAAATAGAAAATGCAAAAAAAAAAAAAAAAAAAAAATTCAAACCCGGACCCGTAGCCGGTGCGAAATGAAAATTAAAATTTTCAAGAAAAATGGCAAATTGCCATTGGCAATTTTTTAAAATTTAAACCATCTTCTTATTAAATTGCATTAAATTTCCAAAAAAATTTCTTGCACGCCAAACGGCCACCGCCGGACCCCATTTTACTATATATATTTTTGTTGAAATTTTGACCCAATAATATGGGGGATTAAAAAAAAATTTTTTTGACGAAAAACTGATAAATCTTTGGACCCCCCCCCCCCCTCCTCTCTCCCCTCCGAAATTTATTCTAACTATGAAACAAATAAACAAAAAACAACATACTGCTCTGCCGATTGCTGTGCGCGCCCATGCCCTGCTGACTGTCCAACGAGTTCGACCTGTACCGTGCCGCCGCCTGCTGATGAACCGTCGACACGCCCGCCGACGATGCGTTGCTGGACGCCGTCATTTCCACGCCTTCCACCAGTGGACAGTGTCCTTTACGCTGTTGCTGATGGTTATGATGATGCCCATG
Organism: Heterodera schachtii; assembly: GCA_023374025.1. Classification (NCBI taxonomy): domain Eukaryota; kingdom Metazoa; phylum Nematoda; class Chromadorea; order Rhabditida; family Heteroderidae; genus Heterodera; species Heterodera schachtii. The sequence continues at coordinate 472,463 of SIJG01000081.1, read as the reverse complement.
ACCACCGCCGGCGCCACCAAGTTCGCCAAGTTCAGACAGGTCGTAGAAGCGTTGCTCAGTGCCACCACTCCATGAGCCAGGGCCGCCAAGCCCAAATGTCGGTGGTGCCGTCATCGTCGTCGACGATGCCGTCGGTTGATGATGGTGATGAATGTAGTGATGATTGACGGATGATGTTGGTGGTTGGTGGTGTTGTTGTAGCCGTTCACCACCACTACAGTACACCGCACCCTTTTGCATTTGTTCAATCAGTTTGGCGTACTGTTGAGGTCCCATCGGCACGCCGCCACCGCCACCTGTGGCATTTTGTTGACTGTAAGCGCCACCGCCGCTGCTCCCAGCAGCAGTAGTAGTAGTGTAAAATTCAGTGGCACAACCACCATTTTCGCTCGTCGTCGTCGTCGTGCCGAAAGTGTCCGGCGGCACTTTTTCATCCGCCCGAGGCGCCAACAGCGTGAACAGCTTTTGCAACAACACCAATTGGCTGGGCGTGAGCAGCAAATAGAGCGGTGCCCGGAAGAACAGGTCCACATCAATGCGCTTGTTGTAAAAGGAATTCTCCGCGTAGGACAGCGCGGAATTGTTCCGGACACGGATGCGCAGCGTGTGCTTGTCATCAAACAGTTGGGCAATCAGTGTTGGGTTTGGCGGAATGCTAAACACCGGAGGGGGGGGGGCATTGAATAAAGAAAAATAAAAAGGGGTGCATGCATTTTACAAGGCCTCACAAATAGGGAAATTTGAGTGCCCGAGGCGGTATTCCCATTGTAGGACGGGGAATGATTGGATCAACAATGGTTGGCTCAGTTGGTGAAATTTGCGTTTTTGGGATTTTGTAAAATAAACGGGAACAGAACAAAATTTCGCCGCCCAAATTTCAAAAAAAAAAAAAATTTTTTTTTTTAATTTTCAATAAAATTTCAAAAAAAAAATTGAAAATTTTTTCTAATGATTTTGTGTGAAAATTATTGAAAAATTAGTAATTCATCATAAAATTCCAAAAACGCTTGAATTATTCTATTTTTTCCCTTAACTTACTTTTTAAAAACATTTATATGATTTCCAAGTTTTAATTTTATTTTTTTTTAAATTTTGGTAGCGTAATTTTGGGGTGTACCCAAACAAACAGGCGAAGGTTTTACGAAGAAAAGTTTTCCCAGTTTCTTGTTTCAAAAAATCCTTAAAAACATTGGGAAAGTGTCGTGATGTACATAAAAAAATTTAAAAAAAAAAACGCACATATCCTGTGACTTTTGCTGCGAAAAATTGTTGGAATTTGATCGCGAGCTGAAATGGGAGTAGCAGGACTGAAAGTTCATCGACGAGGCGGCCATGTCCGCGCCACCGCCGACGCCTCCGTCCGATTCAGTCGCGTCGCTTGTCCGGGAGGCGCACATTCGCTGGAGGAGGAGGAAAGAACAAAAATTAACATGCTATTTTGGAACCCAAAAAAAAAAAAATTGTAGAATTTCCAGGAAAATTTAAAAATTTTTGAAACTTTTTTTTCTGGCACAATATTTTTCATTTTGAAAAAACGGGGATTACATTTTAAGAAATCGAGCAAAAAGTTTCCAAATTGGTTAGCATTGCGGCACTTTCTTTTGACTGTTTAAATTTTTGTACATATAAATTTGTGTTACATTGTCACGGATTGGTGACCAAATGTCTGTGTACAGTCGAACATTTTGGACATGCAACAGCTTGTTGAGGTCGGTCACCTGAAATATATATGGCACTGTGAAATCAAGCCCAAAAGTCCACCGTATGAGCTGGCCTATTGCCAAAAAAAATTTCGAGGGGTGGGGGGAGTCCGAAGATTTTTTTTTTTTTTGCTTTTTGTGACAAAAATTATTACCCATTTTACCGTATACAGTCCGCCCGGCTGTTCAGTGATTGCATTTGACGACGCGTTCCGTTGCTGCTCCTCCAATTGTTCGTCAAGAAATTCCATTCTGAACTTTTTTGGTATTTTGCTTTGAAAAAAAATGGGAAAATGTGGACGAATTCGGTTTAATTCCCAGCCCGCCTCACAAAAAACGGGAATTTTTTTTTGAAAATTTATATTTGTTAAAATTAGCAAATTCGCCCAAACGCCCAATTTTGCCATTTTAGGACCCAATTTTGCAACAAACATCGAATGGTACTTTTCCGTTTTGGGCCTACACTTCAAAATTTTAAAAAATGTCAACAAACGACGCGTTTAAGGGACAATTTCGTATTATTCCCATAGCATAAATTAAAAATTATTGAATGTGAAAATTTTTTAAAATTTTGAGTTGTGGGCCCCAAAACGGAAAAGTACCCATCGAATTATTGGGACCCGATAAAAAAAATTATTGTCCAATTTGTTTAAAAAAAAGTGGACCTGTCAATTTGGACTTCAACACCCGTGCACAGGTCGGCCGAGTAGGACTCCAAGCGGACAGTCACATTTTCAAACTGCACTTTGATCCGGGCAATGATTTGGTCAATCAGACTGGCGCACTGCTCGATGCCCGTGTTGTCCGCCCCGTTGGCCAACTGTTCGTCCACAATGACACTTTTGGCCAGCTCCATGCTGGACGCAATGGAGCCGACGAAGGAGGACACTGAAAATTTGGCATTGTGTCCATCCATCGGTTACACTCCGTTCCGAAAGCAAAAAATGCCCATTTTAAAAGATTTTTGCATTGTGTAAAAGTGTGCACCTGAACTAGATACCGGATGGAAACAGGCTTTCGTAGAGATTTTGGCGGAATTCTGATCCCGACATTTTTTTTTTAAATGCCGGGATGAAGGTGCCGAGAATATCGGAGGATTTGAATCCCGGTAAAACTTTCCCGGGGCTACCGGAAAAATGCAATTTTAACGGAAATTGGACGACATACTGGTATTCTTGGATGATATTTTCTTTGGGTTTTGTCATGAAAATTCAGGTCCAAGTATTTTTTCAATGCCTCTGTGTCTCCCAGAAATTGCCAAAAAGTCAACCTACATTATTTTTAAGTTGGGTGGACCAAAAAATGAGTCACAAAAACGTAAAATTGTCTGCCAGAATCACTCACTGAGTTCTTGCGTGTTGGCCATGTTTATTTCTTGCAACGGTGTCAGCGTGAGTTGGAGTCCGTTTACTAAAATGACAAAATTCAAATAAATTTTTCAAAATGAGCTTTGTTGACCACCGAGTGGCTGTCCGAAACGGGACATCAAAAAATATTTAGTTGCCACAGAAAAAAAAAAAATTTTTTTTCTTAGCCAATCAAACCCGATAAATTTGGCATTATTCGATGGTTGTACATGTCCAGAAACGAACTGTATAAACTCGCCGCGAGCCAAATGAACCGCTCACATCACAAAAAAGTTATTATGTGCAAATTTTAGAAAATTTCAATAAAAATGGAGGGACACATCGATGAAATTTTTAAAAATTTAAAAACATTTTCAGAAATTGGATTTTTGAATTAAAAGTTTTTACATTGTTAGAATCTTTGCCAAGAAATTTTCTATTCACACTCCTATTTTGTATGAAAAAGCTGATAGTGAATTGGCCTATGTCGTACTTTTGACAATTGTCGAGTCGAGCAACAGCCGTTTCCATGGCACACAAACGGTCAGTTCCTCCACATAGCCATCCTTCAGTGAAAGGATTCGAACACCTAAAGAAAAAATGGGTTAAAAAGCTGTTTAATTTAGAATGGAGGGGGCCTATAAATGCAAATTGATTTTAAAGGTCAGGTTTAATCGGTCAAAAAAAAATGGGATAGATGTCGAAGAAAACACCAATTTTTGGTGCCGGAAGGCAAAAAGCATGTTCCAATCAACTCTAATGAATGCAAAAATGTTTTTTTTGGGGGGTGGTTTCTAAAAAAAGCAGTGAACTGTTGCAAAAATGGCATAAAAATTGGGATAGGGTCGAAGAAAACGACATTTTTTGGTTCCGAAAGGCAAATCAATTCCATTCAACTCTAATGAATACCATGTTGTTTTTTTTTGCGGGGGGGGGGGAGGGAAGGGTAATTTCTAAAAAATCAGTGAAATATTGCAAAAATGGCACGAAAAATTGGCAAAATTGCATGAAAATGTGTCCACTTTTCTCCCCCACACCCACCCGATGCTTCCAACGTCTCATTGATGTACTCCGTGTTGAGCGTGACGCCTTGGACACTGGCCGTGCCGTCGGCCAAGTGCAACTCCAACTGGTCCGAGCTCAGCTCGGTCTTCAAATATTGGCCCATATATCTAAAAAAAAAATGGCACAAATTTTGTAAATTTTAGGGTATGTAAAACACAAAAAAAAAAAAACCTTTGGATTAGGAATCGGCATATCTGTTTTGTGAACACAGAAAAATTCATCAAATATCAAAATTAGTTGGCGCTGCTGAATAATAATGAATGGCAAAATGGATGTCAAAATCTGTGCTAAAAAAGCAATGATTAAGGGGGAAAAATTGAGATTGAAAATTTACTATGAAATTCGACCCAGCGACTTTTTCCTAGTATTTAGGATTTTTCGAGGCTTGGGAAGGGGGTAGCAGCTGGAAAAATCTTCTTTTAGCCAAGTTTTTCGAATTTTTTGTCGTTTTCTTACGGATTTTACGCCCTTCCCCCACCCCTTTACTCCCGGGATCGTCTCTTGAATCGAGCTGGACCCAACCAAAGCGGGATTTCCCTGGTCAAGACTAAACTCGATTTTACAATGTCCCGGGATTTTCTGGACACACAGTTCCAGGACAATTTCTCGGCTGGGCAATTGTGTAGAATTGTGGTCCCGACGAAAAATAAACTTAAAATTTTTATTTTATTTTCTGGGGCAAAAAAGTGCGCTGATCACGAATCTGAGCTCAGATTTTAGAAAATCATTGATTTTGTCTATGACTTTTCATCAAGTACTTGATTTTTTCCAAAATTTTTAATTTTTTAAAAACTTTTTTCCAATGAATTTGTGATAGAAAAATGAGATGATCACGAATATGAACTCAGATTTTACAAAAGCCATCATTTTGTCTGTGATTTTTCATCAAGTATCATAAAAAAATTAATTGCAGCCAAGCGGTCTCGAACTCCAGACCCCGTTTCATATGACCCCAAGGACCAGTAATTAAATTTCAAAAAATCATAAATAGACATTCAGTAGCTCATTCGAAAGCTCTTTTTCAGTTCTACAACATCTTTGTATAAGTTTTTACGTCCAACTAATTTTCCTATACTTTTGGAAAAAAATCAAGTACCTGATGAAAAGTCATAGACAAAATCAATGATTTTCTAAAATCTGAGCTCAGATTCGTAATCAGCGCACTTTTTTGCCCCAGAAAAAAATAAAATAAAAATTTTAAGTTTATTTTTCGTCGGGACCACAATTCTACACAATTGCCCTCGGCTGTTTGTAAGGGTAACCTAATTATGCAGTGGCCTGTCGCAATAATTTTTTACGAATTTCGCGTGGTTTTTCATCGGATTTTGTGTTCAAATTCGAGTTTTAGGGGGATTGAAATTAGTCAAAATGGAAGACTTCATCATATTCATGATCAGTGCGATGACCTCTAAAATTGAGCGCATTAAAACCCAAAAAAATTGTGGGTTCACCAGCGTCAGTAGCATGCACTTTTTTTCCAATTTTTACAATTTTTAGTTACTGCTTTGATTGTGGTGAAACAGCGCTCCTCCTCCTTCACATCAATAAAATATACATTTGGTCATGTACATAAAAAAATGTGACTTGACTGAAAATGCTCGTGATTTTTTGTTTATTAAAACCAACTTATTTATATTTAATAAATATGAATTTTCAATTAAAAACTTTGGGCCGCCGTTTTCTTTTATTTTTAATAATAAATCAATTTTGTTGGAATTTGAGAACGAACACACAAATGTGAGGTGGTGGAACGGCAGAAGAAGAAGAAGCATTTTTAAAACAAAATTCCCTTCTTCGTTCATTTTCTAGCCAATTAAAAAAGGATTAAAGCGGAAGGAATGGAACAGAGGAAAAGCACACACATAAAGCAGCGGGGGGAAAGATCAGCTGGCTTTGCGGCTTTTCGCATGGCGCTGTCAGCTGATGAAAACGAAACGCCAAAGTTCGTAACGAAACGCCAAAGTTCGCTTTTTTGAAATATAAATGAAAGGAATTTTTAATTTGTAAATTTTTCGGTCAAAAAATTAAATTGAATTTTAAAAATAAATTAACTTTTGCCTGATATTAAAGGATGTTAATTTTTTTTTCAAAGATTCGCTCTACAAAGAAGTAATTCTATTAAAGCTCTCTGATCCGATCAGAGATTGCTTTAAGGCCAAAAGGGATTGATCGCTGATCAAACAAAATCGAAAATCGATTTTTCAAACCAGTGCAAATAATCGCTCAATTAATCCCTAATTAGCTAAATGAGAGCAAAATTCGCAAAAGTGAATGAATGATAAGAAAGATTGATTGATAGTTTGATAAGGCACTCACTGTTTGCTGAGATAAATACAAAACAGAAAAAGAAACTTTTCACCGCCGCCCGCCCGCTACAAAAAAAATTGCCATTTTTTCCCTAATTTTGTTTCATTGGATTTCAAATTTTTCCATCTAAATTTTCACAGGTAGCGCGGATGGGGACACGGGAGTCATAAATGAAAAAACATTCAAAATAAAGAAAGAAAACATCATTTTTTGAATGGGATACCAAAAAAGGGGAGGGAAAGGGCGGAGAACGACGACCAACTTACTTTCCACAGCAAAATGTGTGTAAAAGGAGGCGGAGGGGGGGGGGGGGAATTTTCGATAAAACGCTCTTTGATTAGTGCGATGGGATGGGAAAGGGTAAGGGATGGGTCGTCCGTCGTCGTCGGAGGGTCGTCGTCGATGGAATGACTTTCCAATGACTTCCCCCCCCCCCCCCCATTTTCCCCCATTTTTCCATTCCATTTTTTTGTTGTCCCCTCCCCCCATCGTTTAGTGAGTGTCACAGCACACACAAACAAACAATCAACAATCATCAGCATCATCATCAGATCATATAAATGCTTTTATGTATGTAATACCTGTTCGTACATTACAGAGATTTTTTGTTGTTTAAATTGAAATAATTTACCGTTTTTGTGAAAAGAAAAGCCCCCGGGGGGGGCTTTATTTTTCAACTTCTCCCACCCCCCTAAAAAAGGGGGGGGGGGCTTTATTTTTCAACTTCTCCCACCCCTAAAAAAGGGGGGGGGGCTTTATTTGAGGGGTTACTAATTCAGGGGGGTATATAATAGGAAATACGGTATTTTCCCATTCATTGTTTTATGTACAAATTTTGCAATTTTTTCCCCCTTCCGATCAATTATAAATTGCCAAAAAAATATTCCGTCCCTTCCGATCGGTGCAGCAAAAATTTTTTTTATGGCCCATTTGAATGGGAACAATTTTATGGTGGTTAGTTCCTGCAGATGTGATACATACATCGAAGTACATGACCAAGAAAACAGAGGAGACGACCTTTTCTCGAAATTGAAGAAGAGCTTGAGACCCTAGACCGAATATTTTCTCGAGTGGAAAAATGGCTCCCGAAAATAGAGACCCGAGATTTAGAAAATGATCCCGAGATTGAGACCCCCAAAAGCAGATTTTCTCGAGTGGAAAAATGGCCCCGAAAATCAAGACCCCCCAAAAAAGCCGAGAATTTTTTTTTAATTGAAAATTGACTCGCTCATCTCTCCCTAAATAGTGTGATGGCAAAAATGGTTGTTGGGCCTGGGAGTTGGTCTTCTTCTGTGCAATTTTTGATTACCGGCGGCACAATTCCCCGATTCTGTCGTTCCCCGCAAAAGGCGGACGGGGAAAATACCCCGCCAAACTCACAACAAAATATTGATGGTAAACAATCAACTGCCGAGAATCGAAAATGATACTGATGATGATAATGATGATGTTTATTAATGGTGGGGATGTTACAACGCAAAAAATTTTTTTATTTATTTATTTGGGCATTTTCAAAAGCGTGAAAATTAACGGGGCAATCGCGTCCCTATAAATATGGCACGGGAAGCGGCAATTTGCACCAATTTTTTTTTTTTTTTGGGTTTTATGTACAAAATATTTTTGATTAATGTAAGGTACTACACCTAAATATATTTTTGTTTTTAATCTTTGTTTTTGTTGGGTATGTGTTTATTATTTTGTACGCTTAACGGACCAAAAAAAAAAAATTGTATTTTCTTCATAAGTTTTTCTTTACAGTAATGTCGCAACCAATTTCGACAAAAAGGGGGGCAAATTTTGAAGAAAATTCGCTAAAATTTCCAAAAATTTTCCACGCCTAACCGTCCAATTGATTATTTTATGCTTTTTGCCAAATTTTCCAAAAAAATAGCAGTCATTTTTGGGCCAAATTCAGTTAAGAAATGTGCTAAATGCTATTATGTATTTATTTCATCCGAGATTCACCGAATTTTTGAAAAAATAAAATTTTGCAAAAAAAAATTTTGGGGCTAAAAGCAGAAAAAGATTTTTTGATTTTCTTCCACCTTCGAATTTTAATGATACCAAATTTTGTTGGATTTGATTGACTATGAAAAAGTGATTTTTGCCAAAACATTTTTTTGCTCCTCTACGATTTGGCCTTCCCAAATTTTGTTTTAAAAGAGAAAAAAACGGAAATTAATTTAAAAATGGCCAAATTAATTAACGGCAATGAAATTGCGCAACAATTTTTGGACGAAGTGGCCCAGGGAATCAGCCGAATTCGAGAACAGAACAGCGACTTCAACGTCGGCTTGGCCATTGTTCAGGTCAGTCAGTGTGGCTGTGAGTTGGCACATCTCCACAATCCATGCAAATGATCATTATTCACTCATTTTTCCTGAATAATTCATTGATCCGTATCGAGTCCGATCACTGATTAAGCCTGGTTTTGTGTCTTTTTGGTTGACTGATCAGGGTCAGATCGGACCCATGATAAGGCTACTGATCACGCCTATTTTTGGTCTTTATTTTTTAGAAATTGATTGATCCGTGTCGGTCCGATCACTGATTAAGCCCTGGTTTTGTGTCTTTTTGGTTGACTGATCAGGGCCATTCACGCATGTTTTTGGTCTTTATTTTTTAGAAATTGATTGATCCGTGTCGTTCCGATCACTGATTAAGCCTGGTTTTGTGTCTTTTTGGTTGACTGATCAGGGTCAGATCGGACCCATGATAAGGCTACTGATCACGCCTATTTTTGGTCTTTATTTTTTAGAAATTGATTGATCCGTGTCGGTCCGATCACTGATTAAGCCCTGGTTTTGTGTCTTTTTGGTTGACTGATCAGGGCCATTCACGCATGTTTTTGGTCTTTATTTTTTAGAAATTGATTGATCCGTGTCGGTCCGATCACTGATCAGGCCTGGTTTCGTGTCTTTTTGGTTGACTGATCAGGGTCGGACTGTGGACCCATGATAAGGCTACTGATCACGCCTATTTTTTGGTCTTTATTTTTTAGAAATTGGTTGACCCATCGGGTCCGATCACTGACCAGCTTTTTGATTGACTGATCAAGGTCGTACTGTGGGTCCGCGATAAGACCACTGATCAGACAGACCTCTATTTTTTGGCTTCAGTATCGGGTCCGATCACTGGTCAAGACCCATTTTTGTTTTCTGTTCATGACCCAAGAGGTCTGCTAGTCTTGACTTAGATTTTTAATTATCCTACCGGCTTACTTCTGATCAGATCTTTTTTAATTTGTGTAATCCCATAACTCAAAAATACGGTACACCTACAGTAAGCCACCCGGATAATTTGGTTTGAAAAGATGTAAAAAAAAAAAAGAATTTATTTTAAAAAAATAGATTACTATATTTGCAAAACTGCTGCGCATCTTTTGATTTGAAACGAATATGAGTGATCGGAGATCAATTCATGGATTAATTTAGGCAGCATCAAATTAGTCAATTTGTCTATTCAACGTATAATTAATTTCATTAATTAGTTAATTGAAGGTCGGCGATCGGAGCGACTCGTCCTGTTACATCAGCAGAAAGATGGGCAAAGCGAAGGAGGTCGGCATCGATGCCAAGCTGTACAAGTTAAGCAGCGACAGCACCGAAGCTGAACTGGTCAACCTTGTCGAGTCATTGAACACGGATGCCAAAACTGATGGCATTATTGTCCAAGTAAGGCCCGAGAATTTGTTAATGCATTTTTATAATTGGCACGGAAACAAATCCAGAAAAGGATTATACAATGATCATAAATAGATCACTTTGATTCTATGTTTTTTTTTTTTTGAAAATTTTATTTGAAAAAAAAATAATTTTTCGGGAGGGGGAGGGGGACGAGCTGTTCACACCAGTAAATGCCCGCGTTTTGTGAGGTTCGAGATTCTCGAGTCCTGCTAAATTTCTACCCTCGACCATCTCAATTACTTCGCCAATATCGTTCACCTAATCCGTACAATATATTAGCTTCCTTTGTTTTGATCTAAATCTTTCAATTTTACAGTAATTTAAGACCTACCGTAGTTTTGTTTCACTTTTTTAAACAGAGATACAATATTCCATTTATCAACTGATTTTGGACCCATATCATTTTGAAAAATAGTCCATGGCTTAATTATGGCAACGGAAACATGGCCTTTTTTGCCATATCCATGTTCATGGCCATTTCCGGCACTCCCTTCAGTTGCCCTTGGAATGCACAAATGCCGTTGACACTGACGCGCTGCTGGACCGGATCAATCCGGAAAAGGATGTGGACGGACTGAACCATGTGAACACCGGCAAATTGGCCAGGGGCGAGCTGGGCGACGGCATCTCAGTGCCATGCACTGCGTTGGCATGCCTTAAACTGGTGCAAAATGCCACGGGCCAGGAGGACTTTGCCAAAGGCAAACATGTGGTGGTGGTGGGTCGTTCGCGCATCGTCGGCGGTCCAACCGCGGCACTTTTCATGCGGTTAGTACGGCACGGCACTCGTGATTTGCTTGCACTGATCATTCCTCTCCTCCGATCAAATCCAGAGTTCCGCCATGATCGGATATATCTGTCTCACTTAATTGCCGATTCCCACACTAATTAATGTGCCAATTTTGCCCCAGGCATGATGCCACCGTGACCATTTGCCATTCGCGCACCGAGCGGCTGGCGGAGCATTGTCGCGAGGCGGACATTCTGGTTGTTGCGGTGGGCCAGCGTGGGATGGTGCGCGGTGATTGGATTAAGCCCGGCGCGGTCGTCATTGACTGGTACAGTGTTTTTCTTTTGCTAATTAATGCCTTAATTACCCTAATTGATCTTCCGCTCAAGATTCTCAACCATCCCTCTTTTTATAATCTTTTAAAACAAGTAAACCAGTTTATCAAATGGTCGGGATTTAACGGGATTAAAATCCCGGTTTTGTCGGGATTTGAGTCCCGACCCAGGGATTCAAATCTCAATTTTATCGGGATCCCGGTCCATGCCCTTTTTCAAAAAAATGGACCAAGGTCCCGGGAAAAACCGACGGGATCCCGATCCTGTCCGGGCTCTAATATTTAGGACCGAAATTGTTGCCACAATTAACATTTTATGACCCATTTTTTAACTGTTACTGATAAAGCCAAATTCATTAGTCCAGATTTCTTATCAACAACAACCAAAATCGATCAAATTTTCGTTGATAGGCAAAACGCTAAGACTCTTGAACAGAAAAATGCTCCTCATTTCAGTCATTGGGGTTAGAAATCGGGGTCAATCAAGAACCCGGCTTCTTACATTTTAGGACTATAGAATATCTCCATTTACCTGGGTCTTTGTCAAACCCTCTGCTGGGCACGGTCAATGATGTGTCAACCCCGTTCTTCGGCCTGATCATTTTTCCGCAAATCGAGAATGATCATACCAAGTGATGTAAACCCCCTAATCCTGCTAATTTGCCTCGGTAGCTCAATGGTAGAGTTTGCTGGCGGACTGTCAGGAGGCGCGGGTTCGATGCCCACCCGAGGGGCCTAACATTTTTCCCATTTTTCAAATTAAAATTCTGCGCCAAAAACTCGTTCACAATTTTATTGCTGCTTCAGCGGGATCAACGTGGTGCAAAGCGATGGTGAAAAGCGTCACCTGGTGGGCGATGTGAATTTTGAGGAGGCCAAGGCGGTGGCAGGCTTTCTGACGCCTGTGCCCGGTGGCGTTGGCCCAATGACCGTGGCAATGCTCGTCCGCAACACCTTCCTCCAGGCGGTGTGCCAAAAACTGAATGTAAGCAATGGGTGATGGTCGAGAGTCTTGAAGTCTGGAGTAATGTCTCGGGTTTTTGCGGTCTCGGCATCAATTTCCAAGTCTCTCGGTCTTGAGTTCTCGACTCGACAAAGTTTCGTTTTTTGCGGTCATCTTGAGTCTTGGGCTGCTTGTTCCTGGTCTCGAATCTCGACTCGATAACTCTCGGTTTTTTGAGGACTCGGGAAAATCTCAGCTTTTTTATGTCTATATTTCGCGAATTTTGATCCCGGGGATGCCCCTCCTCTCCCCCCGGCGGGGGTGGGGCGCGCACAGAAAAATCCAGCGGTTGCGGATCGCGGATTCAATTTGCCCCGGTCGCGGATCGCGGTCGCGTCCCAGCCCTGCCCCCGCCCCCTCCATAATCTGTGACCCACAAATATGGTCTAGCAATTGACAATTATGGCTCCCAATTTTTTTTTTCCAGGGCCGTATTGAGCCCGATGGGACTGTGAAAAGCCGCGCAGTGAGCGAATGGAAGCTGTACCCGTTGAAGCTCAATCTGTCTTCGGTTGGTTTTGCTGATCACTTATCCCACTAAGACTGATCACTAAATTAATCAATCCATTTTGGTAATTAACTGATTAATTTCCGTTTCAATTGCTGATACGCTTTTTCATACTTTATCGATCACTCGTTGATCAAAGCCGATAAGTTATCACACTTAGTGATCAATTTATCTTTTTAAAAACTCTGCTTCCGTTCCCAATTTATTGGTCAGAGTGCTTTCACTTGTTTTGATTATTTAACTCTCTGATCACTCACCACTAAACTGATTGATCACTCACCAACCGATCTATCATTTTTTTTATCAAACTGATCAATTCATTTTATCTAACTAATTGATCATTCACCAACTGATCAATCATTTTTTTTTATTCACCACTGATCAATTTCATTTACTCCATCATTTGTGGTCACTACTGATCGGAGAGCAACTGATCACTTTTGATCACTATTCATCAGTGAGACTCTCTCCAATAAATCCGTATTTTCTGATCATTTCTTTCTCTCCCTGCTCTGTTCAGCCCGTGCCCACTGACATTGACATTTCCCGGGCACAACAGCCCAAGTCGATCGGTCGTCTGGCGGCCGAAATTGGCATTGCCCAGTCCGAGTTGGAGCTGTACGGGCACAGCAAAGCCAAAGTGTCGTTGTCTGTGCTCAACCGTCTCAAGGAGCGCCCGAATGGAATGTTAGGCGAACAACAACCATTTTTGGCACATGGCTTCGTCCTCGTAGGCCTAGCATAGCCCCCACTTATTGACAATTCTCGATTTGGCTACCGGCAAATTACCGTTGAATTACTGTAGACTATTGGGAGTTGCCGGAAGACGGAATTTCGGTGCCAAAAAAGTGCCAGAAAGTGAAATTTTAAATTTTTTTTTTTCTTTTTCCCAAAATTTTTTAAATTTTTTTTTACCGAAGTACCGTAATTGCTGAAATAGAACCCCACTCCCCCTGAATAAATATTACTTTTTACAGATTTATCTTAAAAATGGACGTAAATTTTTTTTTTTCTGAATTTAAATTGACATTTTTCATTTTAAAGTTCATGTTTATGAAAATTAGAAATTCGAATTTTGACGGAATTTTAAAAATTCAAAAAATTTAAAATCATTCTTTTTCTTCTCCAAAATTCTTCCCTAAATAATTTAAAGTTCTCGAGGACGACTCCTGTGCTGTGCTTAACCGAAAGTCTAAAACATTATCCAAGTCCCCTTGCTCTGTTTGAAGGTATGTCGTCGTGGCCGGCATCAATCCGACTCCGTTGGGCGAAGGCAAATCCACCACCGCCGTTGGACTGTATGGCATATACGATACATACAAATGAATTACCGTATTTTCTAAAAGGCTTACGGTATTTTGGGGCAGAGTTGCCGCCCGAATTCCGGAACTGAGTCTCCAACTTTTTTCTCGTGCCGAACCCAGGCCTGAGCTTTTTTTTTATGGCCATCCTGGTCCTATATTTTTCTCGTCTCAAATGCCAACCCTAACTTTTTTTTTCTGGCATCGCAACCCGAAAATCCCGAACCTACATTGCTCTCGATCACACTTTTTCCGGGGCAAAAATACTTTTTTTTTCAAAAAAGTTTATCCCCACCTTTGGGATGGCGGCACGGCACTGTCCGTTGGATGTTGAGGTACGGTAGTGATGCCAAAACCATTTGCAACCTGTACCGGATTTTGCTCAATTAGTGCCCCCAACGGCGGGGCGGCGCTCAATTAGAGAAAATACGGTAGAAAATTATTACAGTATTCCATCCACAAACACCACCTTTTCAATGCTCAATTTTTTAATTGGTTGCTTTAAGCGCGCAAAGCTTGTGCGCCCATTTGGATCGCAACACTTTCGCGTGCATGCGCCAACCGTCGCAGGGGCCAACATTTGGCATCAAAGGCGGCGCCGCGGGCGGCGGCTACTCACAGGTGGCGCCATGGGGGGACGACATTTAGGGGGGAGCTTAAGCCTAAGCCTAACAACTCGTTTCCCCTCCCATTCCCCCGAAATTTAAAAAAAATAAAACTTTGGAAATGAAAAAAAAAATTTCAGACAATTTTTGAAAATTTTATGGAAAAAAACTTAGTAACTTTGGTAAATCATCATAAAATTATACTGTAATAAGTTTTCAATTTTTCTTAAAATTATGGTCTAAAAATAAAAATAGAGCAGCGGATATTTCAATTTTCGGCTCGCGCAGTGGGATTTGAACTCAAAATTTTTACGGGAGGCGATCCCGCTAGGATTAAACCCGCAAAACCCTGCAAGTTCATCTCGAGGTTCTCGATTTAAAATATCAAAATGTCAGGTGATCCCGATGGAGGAGTTCAATTTGCACTTGACTGGCGACATCCATGCCATTTCTGCTGCGCATAATTTGATGGCTGCTGCATTGGACGCGCGAATGTGGGAGCACTGAAAACAGAAATTGGTGGAAATTTTTTGAAAATTTTCCCTTTTACAGGCTTCACGAGGCCACCCAATCGGACGAGGCTTTGTTCAATCGACTGGTGCCGAAAAACAAGGAAGGTGAGGCTGAGAGAGTTAACAGTGCTGCTCGAGAGTCTCGACTCGAGCAAAGTCTCTGGTTTTTTGGGTCTCGGTCTCGAGTCTCGGGGTCAATTCTCAGTCTCGGGTCTAGGGATCAACTCTCGATCTCTAGTCTAGTGAAATTTTCGGTCTCGAGCGCACTAAGAGTTACAAGGATTCAATGGAACAACAAAAATTTTGGATTTTGATCGACGATCTAAGCTTGATCACCTTTTTGATCGGACCATTTTACAGAAAAAAATATATTCTTATAATTTGCTCCATCATCATGTTTCTGATCAGACCAGCATTTAATTAACCATTTTATTTAGATCATTTTTTGATATGACTCTTAATTTTGTCCATGTTCTGATCAAATTCAGCTGAACATTTTGATCAGATACTTTGATCATTTTTCTTAAATGTCCATTGATCAAATTTGCCTCTGATCAAAACACACTTTGGTCCGATTATTTTGCCATTTTTTGATCACATTTTTCCACACTTCGGCACAGGAAAGCGTCCGCTTTGCGATGCGCAAAAGCGCCGCCTCCAACGCTTGGGCCTTCCGGCGGTTGAGGACGCGGCACAGCTGAGCACTGATCAGCGACGACAGTTTGCCCGACTGAATTTGGACCGTGATCAGATCTATTTGGGCCGTGTGGTTGATCTGAATGATCGCATGTTGCGCCGTGTTGAAATTGGGCACGGACCGCAAGAGCAGAAGCACAAGCGGACCACCGAATATGCCATCACCGTCTCATCCGAAGTGCGTTCGTCTGTGCCGTGCCAACCTTACTCATAAAAATTTGTGAAATTTTAGAAAAATACAAAAATTTTCAATTCCAAAATTGTGTCCGGAATTCCGAACTCTGCAGTGATTTTTTTTTTACGAAGCCTGCATTCCAAAAGTTTTTTTAATAGGCATCCTGTTACACTAAAATGCCATGCCAATATCGGCACGGATTGTTT
Organism: Heterodera schachtii; assembly: GCA_023374025.1. Classification (NCBI taxonomy): domain Eukaryota; kingdom Metazoa; phylum Nematoda; class Chromadorea; order Rhabditida; family Heteroderidae; genus Heterodera; species Heterodera schachtii. The sequence goes on along the minus strand of SIJG01000081.1, from coordinate 456,289 downwards.
TTTTTTCACTTTTTTGGGCTCGAGACTCTCGAGGCCTAATTTAAAAAAAAAAGTCTTAGAAATTTTTATAAGAAATTTCAAGAAAACAATTTTTGAAAAATTTTTCAGCGGTTTTTTGGAAATTTTTTTTTGAAAAAACCTTCATCATAAATCTTTCTCCACCCCTCTCAGCTAATGGCCATTCTGGCCCAATGCATGGGGCTGGCGGATTTGCGCGAACGGATTGGCAAAATTGTGGTGGCAAATGATCGGGACGGAAATCCGATCACTGCGGACGATCTTTGCGTTGCCGGCGCGTTGGCTGTGCTGATGAAGGACACGGTGAAGCCAAATTTGATGCAGGTGAGCTCATTTTATGCTTAATGAACTTGTTAATAATTAATTTGCGTGTAATTAATTAACCAATTAGGTGTAACAGTTAATTAACCAATAATTAACCCATATAATAGCTACTGGTAATTTCCTATAATTGATATAAATTAATTACTACATGATTGCATGTGAATTTATTTTTACACCTAATAAACTAATAATAAATTAATTTATATACCTATCTGCTAATTCGTTAAAATTAAATGTCAGCTAATTAGACAATAATTAATCTCTGTAATAGCTAATTGACTAATTAATTATCCCAGTTTAGACACTCGAAGGGACGCCCGTATTTGTACGTTTTTCATTTTTATTATTTTAAAATTATATTTGCGCACACATTTCCCGCACTTTGCTCCGGATAGACATGATTAAAAAGCCAAAAAAAAAAAAAATTCCGTCAAATAAATTGGTACGGTATTTGGTAACTGTCATTTTTTGCTACGGTACTTTTTCCCGAGATTCCCACTCTCGAGTTGTGGCACGATGATCAATTGTTGTTTAATTCAAATTTTTAAGGTCCATTCCGGTCCATTTGCGAACATTGCGCACGGTAAATTTTTGTTTCCGATCAATCGATCAAAAAAAAAATCTCTAATTTTATCAATCGTTCCTTACCGTTCCGATCACTTTTCCCATTTGTACGCCTTAGGGAACAGTTCCATCCTGGCTGATCAGGTGGCACTCAAATTGGTCGGCTCGGATGGCTTTGTGATCACCGAGGCCGGCTTTGGGGCTGACATTGGCATGGAGAAGTTCTTCAACATTAAAGTGAAAAATTTCCAAATTTTTTCGGCATTTTTTGTGCCCCGCCATTTCAGTGCCGAACGAGTGGCCTTTGGCCAAATGCCGTTGTCATTGTGTGCGTTTTTTATTTTTTTCAGAATTTTAATTATGTGAATACGGTCCCAACTCTGTGAAAAGTTTTTGGTTTTAAAAATTCTAAAAAAAAAAAAATAGCCGAAAAATTTCTTACATTTCTATGAATTATTTAAGAAATTTTTGAAGAAAAAAAAAACTTGAAAATTTTTTATAAGAAAATTTAAATAATATTTGAAAAAATTTTCAGCGATTTTTTGGAAAATTTTTGAAAATTATCGGTAAAAAGTGAATTAATCTTTTAAAATTCTTCAAATTCTAATTTTCGTTTTTTCCGATTGATCGGAAAATAAATTCGCTATTTTTCTGAGTGCTTTTCAATGCGCTTTTTTCAGTGCGACGGTGCGCGCATTGAAAATGCACGGCGGTGGCCCACCCGTTGTGCCCGGTTGGCCGGCCATTTAATTTTCAAAAAGTCCTTTTTTGGCATTTTGTAACTGTTTTTTTTTCAGGCAATCCGTTGCCCTTTGAATATTTGAATCCCAATTTGGAGTTGGTGGCCAAGGGTTGTGACACAAATTTGCGCAAACAGGTGGGGTCCTCCTCTCCTTCTTGGGTGCCAATGTTGTTCGAGAGTTTCGACTCGAGACTCGAGAAAAGTCTCGGCTTTTCTCCATTGTTATTTTAAAATTTTCAGCGCCATGGAGAAAAAGCAGGAATTTGTAGACATTTTTTGCGCCAAAAAATAACCTATTTTTGTCATTTTTGGGTCAAAATTTCAAAAAATAATGGGTCCTCGCCGGGAAAAATTTTTTTTTGGAGCGTTTGTTAAGAAAATTGCATAGAATTTACAAAACAAAACAAAAAAAATCTCTGTCTCAATTCCGGTAATCTTTGGTTTCGAATATCACTTGATTAATTCAGCTAGGATTCCAGAAAAACTTTCAAAATTTTTATAAATTTTTGGCTGGGAAACTAAAAGAATTTTTACAAAAATTTTGAATTTCATTTTCCCGGCGACTTTTTAAGCATGCACAAATTGATCACATATTTATTGAAACATTTTGTTTTGCTGAATTTTTTTACACAACCATTTAATTTTTGAATAAGTAAAAGCTAAAAAAATAAATAAAATTTTGACCCGTTAAAAAAATAATCATAAATTTTGTGCCATTTCCGATCGAAAATGCGCAACTGTTTGGCGTGCCGGTGCTGATCTGTGTGAACAAGTTTGGCACTGATTCGGACGACGAATTGGCACTTGTGGTGGACAAAGCGCGCCAATTTGGTGCCGAAGCGGAAGTGTCTGATCATTGGGCCCGGGGCGGCGCAGGAGCGATCAAATTGGCCGAAACGCTGATCAAAGTGTGCCAGCAGAAGACGCCGCCTCCTGCCAAGTTGGGCCACAACAATCACACCTGTATTATCCCTCCGGGGCATAAAACAGAATTTGTGCCCACTTTGTCTTGTTGGCGAAAGACCACACCAAAGTTGGTCTTTTGTCCATCGGTTTCTTTAAGCTGGTCATTTGTCCATGTTTTGTAACACATTTCCCACTTTTTGGCCAGTTTGGCACTTTTTTCCCCATGTTGGCCCTTTGTCTTGTTGGGATTCGGTTTTTCCCATATTGGTCTTTGGTTTAAAATTCGTTTATTGGCCATTTGTCCGATATTTTTTGAAGTTGGTCATTTGTCCAACTTTACTAACATATTTGTCCACTTTTTCGTCCAATTTAGCATTTTTGTCCCAGGTTGACCCTTTGTCTTTATTCTTTATGTTGGCATTTTGTCCAACAATTAATTTGTCCGACATTTTTTGAGAGGCATTTTGACCCATGTTGACTCTTTGTCTAGTTTTCCAAATTGGTCCCTTGTCCATTGTATCGACAATTTGTCCGATATTTCTGCAGAAGCGGCATTTTGTCCCGTCGTGACCCTTTGTCCTGTGGTAAAGGACCTTGTTTTTTGTCCAAATTCGTCCTTTATTCAAAGTTTTGTTTGTTATCCCATCACATTGAACATTTACTCGAAATGTCCCCTCATTTGTCGACCATTTGTCCACATTCATCTTTCATTTGTCTCCCCCCCCCCGACAGATTTTTCTACCCGTTGGAGGAGTCCATTGAGCAAAAGTGCCGCATCATCGCCACCAAAATTTACGGTGCCAAGGACATCGAATTTTCGGACGAGGCCAAGCGCAAGGCTGACCAATTCAAGTGCCAAGGCTTCGCCGGGCTGCCCATTTGCATGGCCAAGACGCACTTGTCGTTGTCGCATGACCCCACCAAAAAGGGGGCACCGAAAGGTGGGCTTTTTGGCATTTTTGCCGGAAAAATCTCGTCCTTTTCGGGAGGGGATGCCAATTTGTTCAAAAATTATTTGCGTGATCAGTTTGGACTTGTGGATCTAGGAGATCCCGGTGGGTTCCCGCTTCCGACTTACAATTAGACATAGAATTTTTCTGGCGATTTTTCAAAAATTCTCTCAAAAAATCGCTAAAATTTTTAAATTTTTTTTTATTCCAAATCCAATCCCTGTTACAGTATCCCAATCCCCTCCCCGGGCGTACGGTCTATAGAAGAAGAGTTCGGCACCAAGTTTGCCGGTCCCCGAATCCCGGCACTTTTCTTGCCCCTAATCGCAACCCGAGAAAATTAGGCCTTCCCGGCCCGGATCAGATACCGACTTTTTACATACGCACTCTCTATAAAATCACATATCCCCCCCCACCTAAAAATGCCAGATTTCGTTTTGCCAATTCGCGACATTCGCGTGTCGGTCGGTGCCGGCTTCATCTATCCGTTGGTCGGCGAAATGATGCTGATGCCCGGCTTGCCAACCCGGCCCTGCTTCTTCGACATGGACATTGACCCGGAGACTGAAATCATTCATGGACTCTTTTAGAAACTGTTGCCGAAGACCGACCGAATTTTCATTTATTTTCGCCTTGATCATTTAGGAAAATAATTAATTGGAAATGATGTTAATTAAATTAATTAATTAATTACGCCTAATTAGCTTGGGCCTTTATTTTGCTATTTTTTTTATCGGACAAATAAATAATTGCTTAATGTTAGGCATTAAATGAGCAACAATTCGTTTTAGAAGGAACAGAACAAAATTTCACCGCTAAAATTAAAAAAAAAAAATTAGAAAAATCTTAGAATTTTTTATAGAAAATTTCAAGAACAAATTTAGAAAAATTGTCAGCCATTTTTTTTTGAAATTTATGATGAATTAGTAATAAGTAAGTTTTTCGAAAAAATCACTAAAAAAATTTTCCTTGGAATTTTTATATAAAAAATTTTCTAAGATTTTTTCTTGAAAGTTTCTAAATTTGAGATTTTTTAAAAAATTTCGGGCAGCGAAATTTGTCCCGGCGAAATTTCGACGGCTAAATTTTGGGGTACATTCTTTTAAAAGTGATTCTTCTTAGAATAATCTCAAAAAATTTTTCTAAGTATTATAATTCTTCAATTTATTTTACTATCTTTATCTGATTTTAATGAATAGGATTATAATTAACGTATTTGCTCTAATTAATCCCCCAATCTCCAATTGTCCCCCCAGTCTAGGAGGGGTTTGAAAAATAATCCCTCTATCTTAATCCCCCAGTCTCCAATTATCTCTTTTACTTCTAAAAATTGGGTAAATATTAAATGGCAAAAATAAGCGCAAAACGGGAAAATTTTCGATTTTTTAATTGGATTTTCTCCAATAAATATTTCTGTTTTTTTAAGATTTTTTTATACCTTGTAAGCCTATTTCAAGAAATTAGCTTAAATTTAGCGAGAAGGGCTATCTGCCTGCAAAATTTCAGAATTTTTCGATCAATATATACAAATTTAGTATTAAAAATCCGTGTGTTTTTCAAAACTTGAAAATATTTTTTATTTCTATTACCTATTTTTATAATAAAATTGTATTTAAATTCCTCCTTAAAAATTCGCAAAAATTTCAAGAAATTTTGGTTCCGTTTTTTTTTGACCTGTCGGCACTTTGTTTATCCTCCCTCCTCCCTTCCCTCACTAATTTATGCGCTTTTTCTAATTGCTTTCAAATTTGCTACACTCTCTCTCTGTCTGACTATTCATTTTGTGCCGTGTGTTTCTCTCTTTCTCTCTCTCTCTCTTGCCGTGTGTTTCTCTCTCTCTCTCTCTCTCTCTCTCTCTCTCTCTCTCTCTCTCTCTCTCTCTCTCTCTCTCTCTCTCTCTCGTCACTCTCTTTCTCTGCGCACTGCACTGTCTCTTGCGTGTCGTCCCCCCTGTGTTCTTTCTCTGCACTCTCTCCCTCATGCCGAGGGCGGGGGGAGGGCAAAATGCCGTCGATAATGCCCTCAGGGCATTATTTTAGCGCTGTGTGTGCCATTCTTTCCCAGCTTCTGCTGCTGCTGGACAATATTATTTTGCATTTGTTTGTTCAAATTTTTGAATCAACCATCACCACCCACAAAAATCGGTTTCATCGGCGGATGGCAAAATATCAAAAAGGTTGGCATTAGCACAATTTTCGGCGGGGGCTTTGATTTTCGGGGAAACCCCCCCCCCCCCCTCTCTCTCTCCAAACTTAGTAATTTATTTTCAAAAATAGTAAAAATTATTTTTTATAGAAAATTTGAAAACGTAAAATTTTTGTTTTTATTCCCCAAATTCCGCTGGAACTTTGGCCATTATTTTAAAACAGAGTTTGCATGTGTACACTTATTTTTAAGATTTGTGCTTATTTTATAGAAAATTCGGTACTTTTCTAGTTTACATGCTACTTTTAACATACATTTTCAGATGCCTATAAATGTGTTTTAGAAATTAATGAAAATAATTTTTAAGAGGTTTTTGAGGTCGCTGATCACGAATACAACACCCATTTTTGCCACTTTCGAACCCCTGACCCGAACTCGAACAAAAATAAAATTAAAAATTTTATGGATGAGGGCCTCTTGCCAAGGGCGTAGGCAGGGGGGGGGGGAGGGCTGAGGGGGCTAAAGCCCCCCCCCCCCCCCCGAAACCCAAAAAGTAAAAATTTTCAGTAAACGCCGGACCCCCACTTTACCATATTTTTGAAAAATGGGGACCAAAATGGCAAAAAATATTAATTTTTAGCGAAAAACGGCGAAAAATTTTATAAAATACACCCCATAATTCGGGATTTCAAAAAACGAAAAACACACCCCTAAAAATCGACTGTAAACGAAAAATACACCCCTAAAAATCGACTGAAAAACGAAAAATACACCCCTAAAAATCGAATTTTTGACTTAAGCCCCCCACCAGGGCTGGCCGTGATCACGGATCACGGGAATCACGGGGGTTTTGGGGTGCCGTGATCACGGATCACGGCTCACGGATTTTTTTCAATTTTTCCGTGATTTTGATCCGTGATTGGCATTTTATATAAGGAATTTTTATTGAGACGAAAATAGGAAATTGGTGTGAAGAGAGAGTTTTTGAGAAAAAATTAAATAAATAAATTTATTTTTGTTAAGCAACTATCTGTGTATATATTAGTCTAGTGGTTAAGCCTTCTTTCGTCCATTCTTTGTCCCTTGGTTTCAATTTCCCTTTGGAATAGTACATTTTTCATATTTTTTTTAAATTAGTTTAATTGAAATTTAATTAAAAATAAACTCTTTTACATTAAAATTATTTTTCGTTATTTTTTAAAACAGCATAAAACCCATAAATTAACAAATGATTGGACATTTTTTGGACAAAATCTGTTAATAAATTCACTCAAAAATTCAAAATTTTTCACGGCGGCGCCTATCGGCACCGCCGGACCCCCATTTTACCTTATTTTTTTGAAACTTTGACCCCAAATGGAAAAAAATAGCCCTTTATTTTCCATTGGTTCAAAAACGTAAATTTGTTCATTTTTTGGAAAAAATCTGCTAACAAATCGCATTAAAAATAAAAAAAATTTTCACGGCGGCACCTATTGGCACCACCTCTGTTCCCCCCTGTACTCGAAGTTTTTTGGAAAAAGCACACCGCAAAAAAAACGTTTACCTATATTGTTTGGTTTCTTTAAAATATCTTTTGGGAATTTTTCCAGCGAATAAATTCCGTTTTTTAAAATAAATTTAAATAAAAAAATCATTAGAAAACTTTTTTTTATAATCACGGATCACGGATCACGGGAATCACGGGCTTTTTGGAGTGCCGTGATCACGGTTCACGGCTCACGGATTTTTTTGGAAGCCCCGTGATCACGGCTCACGGATTTCCGTGATTGGAAATTCAATCACGGCCAGCCCTGCCCCCCACCCCCCGAAGCCAAGGGTCTGGCTACGCCCTTGCCTCTTGCCAATGAGGGTACCCTTGGTACAGGAAGCATATCAATTCTTTATCCCAGTACAGCTCATGTAGTGAACGGTCGCGCTGATCTGAGCCCGGATTCGTGATCAGCAGCGACCTCTAAAACCCATTAAAACGTATTTTCATTAATTTCTAAAACACATTTATTGGCATTTGAAAATATATGTTAAAAGTACCCGGTAAACTAGAAAAGTACCGAAAATTCGAAGGTTGTCTTATTTTTTAATTATTTTAAGAAAATATTTTGGTGCCAATGTTTCAAAAAAATTTGAATTTGTTTTATACCCATTAACAAATTTTCTTCAATTTTTAATGTTTATTTAAAAAAAAAAAGTTTATTTTTGGGAATTTTTGGGATGAATCCTTGCTTTGAAGCCTTTATCAATTATTTATAAAAAAAAAAACTTGAGAAACTCTGTTTTCAAATAAAAATCTTTTTTTTATCTAACTGTTACCAAAATTTTTCATGATTTCCATTATCAATTCTTTTTTTTCCCTGTTTGACCAATTATGTAATTAGGGCTTTTCCCAATTTTGCTTTGCACTAATTACTCTAATTAGGGCATCACTGACAAAATTTTTGTCCAATTAAAAGGCATTCCCGCCGCCAATTTGATGAAAGCTGACCATGACGACGATGTCGACGAGGTGGTCGAGAGTCTCGACAAATTTGACAGTTTTGGCAAAGGCGGTGCCAAAGAGGAGGACGCGTTGGAAATTATTCAAAGCATTTTCCCGCTCGGCGGACGACCATTCACGGCACTTCATCCTCAGCTGGTGCCGCAATACTTTGAGGAGCCGTTGGAATTGTAAAATTTCAAAATTTGGCATTTTCAAAATGCCAAAATAAAAATTTAATTAATTTAATTGCCAAAGGTTCGACGAGTTCGGTTTTCGGCTTGCGCAAGAAACTGAGAATGATCATCAGCAACAGGAGCAGACGGTGGACCCAACGCTGGAGAAACCGCCGTTGGAGAGCTCCTCACACAGGTGGCACAAAAAAAGTGCCGATCAATTTCAAACGGGGACATAATGCCAAAAAATGTGGCAATGTTTCGCACTATTTTCGGTTTTTAAGTGGACTTCAGAATTTTTTCCCCAAATTTTCGGCACCATCGGCGGGACCCAATTTGAAAATAATAAAATTTACAACCAGTAATTTTTGATAAAAAAGAATTTTAAAAATTTTCAGCGTTTTTTTTTTGAAAAAATATTTGAAAACTTAACAATTCATCACAAGACTTGCACGGGACCGGGATTTTTGACAAAAACCGGGACCGGGACCTCGATTTTCGTCCGGGACCGCAAGAAAAGCCGGGACCGGGACCAACCGGGAATTTTCCCGAGAGAAAAATTTTTGCAAAAATTTTGAAAATTTGAGTGCACTTTGTTACGAAAATTTAAATTAAAACGGCGAGGGGGGGGGGGGGGGAGAGCTGCTCACCCATTTTCCACCATAACTGATTGCCAATCTTTTTGAGACAAATTAAATGATGGCACATTTTTTTTTGGCAATTAATCATGGCAAAATAAAATTAATCAGAATGCGTTGGTTGGTACTGATCGAAAGTGCGCATTCCCAAGTGGAGGACGAACTGTGCTGGGCCAAGGTGGACATGCAACGGTTGCGGCACACGCCCAAATTCATGCCGATGGTCAACGACGGTGGCATTCCGCACTCGTTGAGGCCATTCCTGTGGCCACGGCTGTGCAGTGCCGCGGAAAAGCGCAAAAAATGTGCGTGCCCATTGCATTTTTGGCATTTTTATGGGCACTGTTTTTGGCATTTTTATGGCCACTGTTTTTGGCATTTTTGTTGGCCCTGTTGTGGCATTCTTGTGGGCACTATTTTTGGCATTTTTGTCGGCACTGTTTTTGGCATTTTCGTAAGCACCATAAGTGCCCACAGCGATTTTTGGCACTTGAAACTTTGTGTGGGTTTTCCGCGAATTTTTCGCGCAATTCTCTCAGGGATTAGTCAAGAGTCTTGAGCCGATATCCGATTAATATTCATTATGCGTTTTCCAGCCCCGTGTGATTACGCGAAAATTGTCCGTAAGTGCACCAAGGACAGTGTGCCGGCGGGCATCAATGTTCAAATTGAAAAGTGAGTTGTTTTTACGCCAAGTTATTAATTTGTGAAATTGCCAATGTTGCTGCCTCGAGAATCTCGGCATCAAAAATGATCTCAAGCTCAAATCTCGAAGCATTTATCAGTTTTCCCAAATCGACTTGTCTCAACGTAATTTGCCGTCTCCCTCGAATTTATATTGAAGACAAATTTTTTCGCGAATTTCTCGAGAAAATTTATGCCGCTGTGAAAATCTCCCAAAATCCCCATTTCATCAGTCTTTCAGGGACCTGTAGACCCGGACGGGATTGGGAACCCATCGGGATTTTCCCGGTATCCCGACCCGGGCTTTTTTGAGAAAAGGGCCCAGATCGGGATCCCAACAAAATCTGGATTTGGGTCCCAGGATCGGGATTGAAATAACGAGAAAACCGGACCGGGGTCTGGATCCCGACAAAATCGGGATGTTAATCCCGGGATCGGGACGGAATCCCGACAAAATCGGGATTTCAATCCCGGCCTGGTTCCAATCTCGAGTGCCGGTCCCAATTTTTTCAAAAATTCCGGTCCCTAGGGACCTATTGCGCACTTTGCCCGCCCATTTCTGTTTCGGCCGGCCCCGTTCGGTTGGCATTGCGCCACTGCGCCGTGTGCTCCGTGCCCTGGCATTTCTGTTCCCCGAGATTGGCTATTGCCAAGGCATGGCATTTGTGGTCGCCTCGCTGCTGTTGGTGTGCTGTGAGGAGAACACATTTTGGGTGGGCATGGCATTTTTCGGGGGATGACCATGAATTTGGACAGCTAATCAATCTGGGAGCAGCTCATTCCCTGCCCCTCCCCCTCCCCCGAAATTTTTTTTTTAAATTTCAAACTTACAATTAAAAATTTTAAAAAAATTTCCAAAATTTTTTTTGAATTTTTAAATTTACTAAGATTTGAAAAATAATTTTTTCTTAAATTTTTTTTCTTTTGATTTATTAAAAAATTATCTATGTGAGTGTTATCACACGGTACTGATGCATCTCGGTCTCTTATAGCCAACCTTGGCACCAAGTCTTACCAAGCCGAGTTTTTTGGCATCTTGGTATAAGTCTTGACTGTCCAAATCAGTCATATTCACGAAAAAGCTCTAGCACTTTTCCTGCTGACGATAAATTCACGGGAATGCCGTCCGTTTTGCAGATGATGTGCTCACTGATTGAAGACATTTTGCCCGCTTCCTTCTATGCCCCGTCACTGCTCGGTGTCCGTGCCGATGAACGCGTTCTGCGCCATCTGATCCAGGCAATTTGTCGAACAAACAGACTTTTCCGGGATCGGGATTAAGCCCGATGACTTTAAGCTGTCCAATGAATGCCCCCGGATATTATCCCCAACATATTACAGTATCCAACATAATGCTTTGCTCAAAATAATAAAGGAAGGATTATTAAAAAATTGTGACTTTTTGCGGCACAATTTTCTAAATTTTTGTTGAACAAAACGGGGTTCGTTTCGGCGGTGCCGAAAAAATTTAAAATTTTACAATTTTTTTTTTAATTTTCACCTAAAATTCTCTAATTTTGGGGGTTTTTGGAAACTTTAACGAAATTTTTACCATTGATTTTTGTACCGACAATTTAATCAAAATAAATCTTTTTTTTTTGTTGAAGGTTCACATGCCCGAGCTGACGGAGCTGTTGGCCAAATGTAACTTGGACACGTCAACAATTTTCATCAATTGGTCTCTCTTTTATCCCATTATTTGAACGAATTCTAAAGAAATTGATTGTGATCAGACAGGCGATCACTCCTGATTTTATGCCTATGAAATTGATCATTAAACACTGATCAACAATTCTATTTGATCAGGGTTAGGCGCCTAAATCCCAGCGGTTAATTTAAATAAAAATAAGTTGTCTAATCACTTTTCAAATTTTAATGTCAAAACGTTTCGTCAGTCAAAAAATGTTTTTTTTTCAGGAAAAACTCGTCGTAACTTTCTTAAAAAAAAACTAAATTAAATAATCTTGGTATTATACTGTAGCTCTTGGGTTATTATCCTCTATTAGCATGAGAAATTTCAGAAAATTTTGTTCAGTTTTCAGAAAGTTATGTCAATTTTTTGAACATTTTTGATCGCAACTTTTTGAAAACTTAAGACTTATCGAAAGACACCAAGATTATTCAATTAATTATGTTTAAGAAAAGTTATGGCGATTTTTTCTTAATCTTCGTGCCATAAATTTCCGATCACAATAAATTCTCTGATCAAATTGATTTATTGATCATTTCCTTCAAGGCTGATCACTTTGCTTGCATCTGTGCTTTCGCCTCGGCTTCTGTTCCGAGTGTGGGACCATCTGTTCATCTTCGGCTCCACCACAGTGTTCCGTGCCATTCTGGCACTTTTGAAGCTCGCCGACGGCACTTTTGTGCCCTCAAATGCGTCCAATTTGTTGAACCAAATTTTGCGCATTCCGTCGAGCATTGAGCGGCCCGACGATTTGCTGGAGATGGCACAATCCTTTGAATATTCCGTCACCGATCATCTGATCACTGAGCTCAGGAAAAAGTATCAGGTCGGTTGATTGGATTGGCTCTGATCAGTTCGAGAGTTTCAGGTTGACATTTGATCAGTCCTATTGATCAGTCTTGATTGTTTGTCAACTTCTAAACTGATCAATGAATCCATAATCAGGCTGATCAGTCTAATCAGGCTGATCAGTCCGTGGTGGTTGTGATGCTGATCAAGCCATGATTAGGCTGATCAGAGTTTGCTAATCCAAAGTCCCTGTTAATTGTAAGATTAGGTAGTCAACCCATATTAGGCTAAATCAGTGCCTAATCGAAGCTAATCAAACCCTCTTGTCAATGCCATATCTTTCTGATCAGTCTCTAAGTGGTTCTGTCCTTAAATTTGGCTAATCACTTCCTAGCGATGCTTGCTGATCAATCGATAAATTAAATCTAGAATCACTCCCCCCCCCCAATTTAAGGGCATTTTGATGGCCGAGATTGGATTGATCAATAACAGTGCCAGATCAGTGGCAGCTGACGGTGGCACCACAAATGGGCGGGAGGAAAATTTGCCAAAACAGACAACGATCAAGCGCAAATTGCACCGATCAAAAAGCGTTGTGAGGCGCATTTTTGACAAAAAGGAGCGGAGAAAAAGCGCAGAAGATGACCTGCGCACAAAGAACATCCGGCAGACGGAATTGGTGTTGGACTTGCGAAATGCCATCCTGCAAAGTGTGTGAGGAGGAAAACGAAAGTGCCAACAAAAAATGCCACCTGACCAAAATGGCACATTTTTGGGGGGCGAAATGCCATTTTGAACGAAATAATAGTGCCAAAAATGCTGTGTCGGATGAAAATGGTACAATTGACAAAAAAAAAACAACCCCATAAATTATGGCACATTTTTGGGACGAAATGCTGCCAAAAATTTGCCTTTCCAATAAATATGGCATAATTGGCCAATAATTTCATTCCAAAAATTTTGGCACATTTTTTTTTTTTGAAAATTCCATTATCGACTTTTTCCATTAATTTTGCGTCTTTTTTACAAAAATTATTTCCAGTTTTTGAAAATTTTTGATTTTTGTTAAATTTTCGAAGTTTTTTCTTTCTTTTTTTTTTTTTGCAAATTTTACTCATCAATAATTTTTTAAAATCTGAAGCTCACTCACCAATTTGTACATGGGTAATCCATAGAAAGTGCTAATTGTTTTTGCAATTTGCACAACATTTATTAATTTAAAAAAGATTTTGAATTTTGGAATTAAAAAAATGCTTTTTGAATTTCGAATTTCCATTTTTCCCCATTAATTATGCCGTCACCCTGATTTGGTGTGCCCAAAAATCTCGTTTTATTTTCCCTCCCAAGTTTGTGCCCATTTTGCGGAGTGCCAAGAGCCGTGTCACCGTGGCGGCAGCAGCCGCCCGTCGGTGACCACCCAGGCGGACTATGCCACCGGCTTTGACCTGGGCGAGGAGCATGCGCAATTTTTGCGCGCCCGGCACAACGACGGACAGAAGAGACGGGCACGGGCACTGATCAACTTTGATCAGCGAGATGACGATGACCTGGGCTTTCGCAAGAATCAGCTGATCACCATTGTGTCGGAGAAGGACGAGCACTGCTGGCTGGGCGAGTTGGACGGAAGGTGGGGCAGGGCAAGATGCAATTAGCAAATTTTGAAGTACAAAGAACAGCTCGAGAGTCTCGAAATTTTGCGCGACTCTCGAGACCAAAACCATTGATTGACCTCTAATCTCGTGACCCAGAATTAACCCAGATGAGAAAATCGAATTTCTGAAACCCGAGAACTTTGATCAAGCAAAAGGTTCGAGACTGTCCAGACCGAGAAATGAAATAGCCAACGAGTCCTCCAAGAATTTCCGAGACTCGAGAGAGTCTTGATCAAGAATTGACTTTGAAACTGAAATCGAGTCGAGAATTGAGCCGCCTAACTCAAGACCGAGAAAAAGGTGTCGGTGTTCCCTTTGTATTGTTAGGGCATGCCGAAAGCAAAAAAACAGCTCTCGAGAGGAGCGGAATTTCGCGCGACTCGAGACTGATGAAATTGGGAATTGACCCACAGTAACTCGAGATCAAATACTAACTTCTGAGACAATCAAATTTCTTATGTGTCAGTAAAAAAAAAAATTATAATGTGATAGCACCGGATGGTTTCGATCCACCGACCTCTGGGTTATGGGCCCAGCACGCTTCCACTGCGCCACGGTGCTTATGCATGACCCCTGTCCCATAGAAAATAATGAAAATTGGGTAAAATCCGAGATTTTTTAGGCGAGGATGGTTTCCCGGCACAGTTTGTCAAGGTGAGGCGGTTAATCAGATTCAAAAACTATTCAAATTCTTATGTGCCCATCATAATTGAGGTGATTGATGAGCGTGGCACGGACTATTGCGCCCGGGGGGACGAGGCAAGTGCCAATTCGAGCGCGGGAAATTCAGTCCCCCGTCGAACTTAACCCAATTTTAAAACAGATGGTATGTGCCCGAATTGCTGAACTCGTTCGTGGCCCGTTGGCATTTGCATTCCATCAAATCCTTTGCCATGGGTGAGAGAGAAGCAGCGGGGGGAGAGGTGGGGGAGGATGGCACATGGACCCCGAAAATTTGGCATTTTTGGCCAGGTCCTAAGCAGGTAAAGTCCCGGCTTTGCGACATTTTTTTGTCGTTATGTATTATTCTTGGTCCCCAAGAGAGTCGAGAAATTCGGGGCTGAAAATTTTTGCCAAGAAAAATGTGGTTCAAAATGCCATAAACGAAACTTTTTTATTTAGCCTTCGTTCGTCGCTCAAATCCAGCCTTTGGTCATCATCCACTTCGTCATCCTCCTCCTCACATCCTTGGACATTTATCGGTAAAATAAATAGACCGGATTTTTTGCACTTTTTCCAAAATCAATTTTTATTAGTAAATCGTTAAAATTTGCAAAATTTCCCCAGAATTCCCTTAAATTTTCCAAAGTTTTACCAAAAAAAAATGCACCAAACTGATCATTTTTGACGAAAAATTATTATAAATCGATTTTCGGGTAATGTAAATATCCTGTCTATATACTTTATTTTCCCAATTCTTGCTTTTGATCATGATCAGGAATATTATTCCAATATTGCGATCACTGCCGATCACTCACTTATTGGGACGTTGCCGCCGGAATCTCCTCCGATCACTTTTACAATTCATCAAATCAAATTCTTAATCCAAGCCTTCCACATCAGTTGATCATCTAACACTTGATCACTGCTGATCTTTAGAGGCGCTGTGCCGTGCCATTGCCCCGGCCGCGCCCACCGCCGCCGGCACTTCTCGCGCAAAACCGACGGATGGTCGCCGCGGCACCGCCAGCGGCAACTCCTCCAAACTGACGCTGTGCAACACGTTTGGCCTTGATCAGGACGGCCAGCGTGTGCTGGGCCCGGAAGAGCTGCTCCACGTGGCCGTCCGCGCCATCCATCGGTCGCATTCGGCCGCAAATGCGCCGGCGGATGCCAAACTGCGCTCATTGGTCGCGTTTGGCTTAAATGAACAGGTGGTTGACTAACTGACTGACTGACTGACTGCTTGGTTTGGCATTGTGCCACATTTTTTGGCAAATGCGAGACTCTCGACTGGTTCAAAAACAGTTCCAGAGATTCGTTTGTAATTCCACGTTCTTGACTTAAGCCGCTTGACTCTTGACTGGTTCTCGAAGGCATTTCTCGAGACTGTCGTTTGTGATTCCTCGTTTTTGAATTCCATGCCCTTTAAAGAGTGCCGACGAGACTCTCGAGTTGAGAGCTCTCGACCTAATTTTGAAAGCATTTTTTACCGTATTACTGCCTAATGTTCGAGCGTCTCGGTCACGTGTCTCGCTCGACCCTTGAATTGGCTATCGGTTTTGAGGAGAGTCTTAGGAGAGCAAGTCTCGGCACCATGGCCTCGATAAATTTAGGAAAATTTTCAGGGTTTTACAAAAAAAAATTTCCAATGAATTTGCGCGATCCAAATCAGCAAGTCTATCATTCACAATGTTTGTGTTTCAGTGCCTTCATTTGTGGTTCCACATTTTCTGCCATCAGCCCGGCCAGGATGCCCTCCGGCAACGCCATTTCCGCCAATGGTCTTTCATCCGTTCGCCCGTCTCCCAACAGATCAGTCACACTCGCATTCATTCATTCATGCATTGACATTTTGATTTTATTATTTTTTTGTCCTCACTCAACATCCCTTGGGCCCAGGAATTCGGGACAAAATGACTAAAGGCACGTGCTGGGCCCCAGAATTTAGGACAAATGACTAAAGATTAGCTCGGCAGGCACGGGAATTTGGGACTAAATGACTGGATTTTGTGCCAAGATACCGGGGGACATATATAGTTCGGAATTCCATGGTCCAAAAATTTGGGAAATCAAAATTTCGTTATACGGGTCAATAGCAGTTCGTACAATGGGCGGTTCGTACAATAAAAAAATTACAAAATAAAGTCTAAGCTTAGGCTTAAGCCCAAGCAAGCCTAAGTTTAGGGTTAATCCTAGGCTCAAGCCTAAGCTTAATCCGAAAGCTTATGCTTATTCTAAGCCTTTATAAAAATGTTCCGTTGTACGAATCGCCCATTGTACGAAACGCCATGATCCCTCGTTAAACATCCGCCTCCAAAAATGGGTTTTGAATCTAATCCCCTCCATTTTTTTGCACATTTGCTGCGAGCTCAAACTGCTCGGCCAGTTGGCGTTCAATTTGGACGTGGACTCGGAGCTGGTCAGTGCCGACGAGTTGTTGGCCAGCAGGACTGAAGGCGGCGGCGCCACAACAGCAGCACAAATGTTAGCCGCTAAATTGTGTGTTGAGGAAATGCCGTCATCGCAAATGATGGCAAAAAATGCCGCCGCCGACAACGGCACGGAAATAAACGGCGGCGGCAGCGTTGGGATGACAACGACAGCAACGACGACGACGGCACTGCTGCTGCGGGACGGAGTGCAGGACATGCTGATCAAGCACCACTTGTTCAGCTGGGATTTGTGAGGGCGGACGGAATGCCAAAAACCGGCATTTTTTTGAAACGAATTCAAAATAATTTTGTAAGACTATGGCAGATGTTGCTCCATTTTGGTTTCCATGAAAGCCCTGGATCTGCATTCTATGATGGATCGGAATTTCCTGAACCAAATCCATGTCCAGGAAAAAGGGTTGCCAAAAAATTGAATTTTTATGGCAATTTTTTTTCAAAACGGAAATTTGATCACTTTTTTTCTCTTTTGTGCTTCGAGAATTTTTACATATTTTTGTTATATTCCATCAAATAAACAAATTTAAGCGACATTTTCTGCAAGCTTTCAACACAACTTTTATGTTTTTTTATCATTTAAAAGTTGGTCAACAACAACAAAAAAAATTGATTCATCAAAATCCGCGGCACAATTTCCCTCTCTCTGTCGAAACACATCGCCGAGCTGTGGCCGCTTCACGCCTTAAGCGCATAAATACGCGTTGGACAACGGCGTTCTTTGACCTTCTGCAAAATTTATTTAAATTAATTTATATTTCAAAAAATCCGGTAGACCCGATTTTGGCATAAAGCCCATAGAGCACGGACACAGAATCATGTATAGGATTTTCACCGGATCCAGGCCCGACCGGGCCATTTATTTAGACCAAAAAACAAGATGACCAGCAAGTTTGTTAAATAAAACTTGTAATCGGAAATCGTTTCCGGAGAATCCGCACAGAAATCTGAATCCGGGTTAGGGTTTTTTCTAAAATTCCGGACCCAAAAACTCCAATAAGTCAACCAAAATATTTTCTTTCCCAAAAAATGAAAAACACTGGTTTTTTTGCGGCCCACCTGTTTGTGTGTCTTCAATGACAGCTCATGCTTGGTCAACTCTCTGCGCATGGCACGCGTTTTCTTGAAGCGAAGGTCAATCGGACGATACTTCTTGCCCTGTAAAAAATAAATGAAATAAATACCAAAAAATGAATGAAAATTTTAGGGGGAAGGGGCAACGAAGGTGAATATGTATCATAAAACAAGTCATTTCATAAATACTATCCAATTTCGGTTATAATTGGCATAACTTTTGGATTCTCACATTTTCCTTGGCATAATTGGTGTCTCGGCTATGTTTGAACACCTTCCTTCAATTTTTTTTTTCGAGTTTTATACCACTTGGCTCGAAAAAGGCCGTAAAATGTACGGAAAATTGGAAAACAAAAGATTTGCTAAAATACATTTAAATCCAAACTCGCACAAAAGCATGGTGTTTTCGAGAGCCTCAAAAATTTTGGAAACTCAAGTGGCTTTCCGAGCCAAAAAAAAAAAACAGAATTTTGTACCACGGCATCCCTTATACAGAATGAATTGACAAGGACTATCAGGCAAATTTGAGTGCATGCCAACCGAGTCAGGTCGATGAATTCAGAGATTTAAGCTGGCAACACAATATAGGCCAATCCCGGATTTACGGACCCCAATCCCCGAGGGGTCCGAACAATTGACCACACCAAATATAAATTGCATAGAAAAACCTTGTAGAACTTGAGCAAGTTCATCTTCTGCGCCTGGTTGATCACGGTGAGAATGCGGGCAATGTTCTTGCGCACCACGTGGATGTTGGACAGTTTGGACACCGCCCCGTTCGTCACCTTGGCCACCTAAGAACACAACGGAAAATTGAAACATGAAAATGAACAAACGGATGTTGTGCAGTATTGTTAAAGAATTGTTTGTTTACTCTAGAGCTCGGTATTTTGAAAAAAACCTGGACTCCAGGAAAAATCCAGGTTGCAAAAAAAATGGCCTGGACCTGGATTTCCCGGAAAAATCCAGAAATTAGGTTTAAAACAGGGAGAACACCAGGGATGGCACGAAATTCCATTGTTTTCGTGCCTCGTAATTCCGGTTTCCGTAAATTTTTTGGGACCTCGAAATGCCATCCCTGGAAAACACCCGGATTTGCCAAGACTCCACCTATCCTGGCCTACGACAAGAAACCCTAACAAAATGTGGGTTTCAGCGCATTAGCACTTAGTAAATCCTAATCCTGATCCACTGGGAAATCGTAAATGAAAATTTCAAAATATGTAAACCTGAAGACTGGCCAGCTCCGTTTTCTGTTCTTCCAACATTTTCATCAACTCCTCCTTCTTCTTGGCCCGAAGTTCATGAGTCTTCACGCGGGTCATTTTTCACAATTCAATTCGTTTAATCTAAAAATATTGAATATTTTTTTAGAAAAAAGTTGCCAAGCTTATTTCGAAAAAACAAAGGGAGGGGGGGGGGACTTTGCAAACTAGCAAATTCAAGAAAAAATATGTAAATGGGGAAAACCCAACCCTCAGACAGTTTTTTCGAATCGGGCAACCTCAAACAAAAAGCTGTGGGCCACCTATTTGAATAAGGGACAAATATTTAAGTACATAAAACAAAAGCCAAAGTGTCTTCAGTGTTGTGGTGATAAAAATACTGAAAGTTGAGGCAAAATTTAGTTGTTTTTTAAGCTTGGGAGGCGAAAAATTTCGTAGTTTTTTTCAGTTTTTAAGGCTTTCCTGCAACAATTGTTTGGGTCTTATTCACCAAAACCATTTCAATGTGCAGATTAAGCGCCATCCTAATCCCATGTCCCATCGTTCCCGTCCTGTAAAATGTGCGCAACAGTATTTAAAAATCAATTTTTTTGAGAAGACAAAATGCCATAAATTACAAAATAAGCAAAATTTAAATTTTACAAAATTTTTTTTTTTTTTGCTTTAGCCTAACGCTTTTCCTCTTCTGTTTTTATCCAACTCATTTGAAGTGCCATGGTTTTCCCCGATGAAAAAGATGAAGTGACGGAAATTTTGTAATTTTTTTTTTAAATTTTTTTTCATTTCCAGGAAGATGAGGTCGGCGGAATTGAGACTCGAAGTGGCAAGCGATTGAGTGCGGCCGCCGCCTGCGAATGTTCACCGATTCAGGCAAGTTGAAAAGAAAAGCCAAATACAGGCAGGAGGAGTTTTTGCTCAAAATTCAAACCCCCTAGGGTTTTCAAATAATTCAATTATTGTTACTGTCATTTTTGAAAAATTCAGATTTTTGAGGGGGGGGGGGGAATCTAAAAATTTCTTCCCCACTGTCCAATTATTTTTCAAAATTGTTGCTAAATTCTTCGTATCGTCATGGAATAAGAAAGGAGTTTTTAGCAGATTCTTACTTGAGTTTGGCCAAAAAATTAGCCACTTTTTGAGTGTGAATTTGCGTCAATTTATAAAAATTTAACGCAAATTTTTTTTGGGAATTTCCAATCCGAAAAAGCAATTCCTGTAATTTTAAATTCGGAGTTCATTTGGGTGGGTTTATTCCCCTCTCCCCATGTTGTCTCCCCCTGAAAAAATTTAAAAAAAAATTCTAACATAGAAATTTAAAAAAAAAAAAATTTCAGTGAGATTTCGAAAGTTTTTGGAAAAAAAACAAAAACCACATCCATGTTCATTCAGTCCACTTCAAATGCCACAATGTTGCACACGTTGGACGCCTTGGCCAAGTGGAAACAGTCCACGCTGTGCTTCCACGCCTGTCTCAAAAACCGTTGCGATCCGTTGCGCAAATTCTTAATGTACAGCCGCCAACACACGTGCAGACGGTGCAAAATAGTCAGGAAATTGTTACAAAATGAGGTAATCAAACAACAACAATATTTGATGGGACAAATTTTGAAAAAAAAAAATTTTTTATTTTTTTATTGCATTTTATAAATTGCGTATTTTTGGTCAAAAGTCTGTACATCCGGGGAACAGTTCACCACTTCCCCTTCAAAAAAAATAATACAACATTTTTTGGTTCTTTAAAAAATTTTTATAGGCTATTTCTTAGGAAAAAAACAAGATTTTTTGTCAAAAAAAAATTTTTTTGGTAATTTTTTCTTCATTTTCAAAAAAAAAAAATTTTAATCTTAATTTTTTTGCCCAAAAACGCATTTCTCCTTGAAAAATACCCAAGGAAGTTGTAAAATTAAAAAAAAAATTTCGCCACCCACCGTAAAATATTGTTTTTAAACAAAGTTTTTTACAAAAATTTGGACATCACACGTCAGCCTGGCAACGATTTCTTGGAAAATTTTAAAATTAGATAAATTTCCATGGTAGAAAAATGATTCGTATTATCTAATTTTTTAAGGGGCCAATAAAAATGCCAAATTTTCCCAATTTCCTAAAAATTATTATTTGTTCATTTTCTTTTTTTGGTACAGCTCATCTTGGTATATGACAAGGAGGAGCTGGAAACCACGCTGCTCAATTACCTCTATTTCCATGCGCTCAAAGTGTTTGACGCGAACGCCGACCAACACTATGCCAAGAACCAACGTAAAATTTTCGGATTTTTTTTTTCAAAAAAATTTCATACGTTCTTAAATTACCTATGCGTGTGAAAATATTGAAATTTTACATTACCAGCAGGCCCGTGTATAACCAGCCAGAAAAATGTGCTTAAAAACTGTCCATTTTTGAGTGGTTTTCAAAGAAAAGTTGTGGCGCCGCCGAGGAAAATTTTGAAAAAAAAAAATTGGGAGCAGCTCGTTTCCCCCCCCCCCCCCGCATCGTTTCCCCCCGAGAAATTTTTTTTTTAAATTTGCTTACTTTGAAAATTTCAATAAAAAAATCTTAGAAAGTTTCTTCATAAGAAAATTCTAAGAAAAAAAAATTTTCGAAAATTTTTATGCTGAATACTAAGACTTTTCAAAAAAATTTTCCAAAAAATTGGTGAAAATTTCTCGAAAAATTTTTTTTCTTAGAATTTTCTTATGAAAAAACTTTCTAAGATTTTTTTCTTGGAAATTTTCTAAGTTAAAATTTTTCTGGGGGGAAACAGCGGGGGGGGGGGGGGGGGAACGTAGTGCACCCAAAAAAAATTCGCCCAAATTTACAAAAATATGACAAAATGCGAGAAATTTTTTGATTTTTTTTTTGGTTAAGAAAACTGAGTAAATTTCCAAAAAATTTGACTTATTATTTTTAAAATTTCTCTCGGCAATACCATAAAAAACGTAATTTGTCACTTAAAGTTACCCAATGCATTAAAAAAAAATGATCAAAATTTTCCACCATTTTTTTTGCAGCACAACATCCCTACTTCAGCGCGTACAGCCAATTCCGTGACCTGAAACGGGTGCTGACCACGAACATTGTCGCCTGTTTCAACGTGCCAATTCCGCTGCAAACGGCGGCACTTCGCCCGTTCATTTTCCGCACAAAACTGCGCACCAAATGGGAAATGCAACAAATTGGTGGCCGATCATGCGAAGTTGGTGGTCATTTGTCTGTCTTTCTATTTCTATTGTCTGTTACAAAATTCTTTGCAGTTCGTATCCCCCCGAAAAAATTTTTTATAATGAAAATTCTGAAAGAAATTGTAAGGTTTTGCCGATTTTTTGGGTGAGGCGGACCGGCTCAGTTCGGCCCCAGCACGATTCGGCCCCAGCGGCTTTTTGGCTATAACTTTTTTCACTGTCAACCAAATTCAACATTCTTGGTATCATTCGAAAGCTCTTAACATGCTCTATTAGCCTGCTAAATTTCAAAAAAATTGGTCAATTTGAACAAATTTATGGCTAAAAAGTTTGAAAATTTGGTTTTTTGAACTCTTCTGACCATAACTTTTTTTAAACCTTAACGAAATTTTTCAGAATTTTGCAGGCTAATAGAGGTCACTTAGAGCTTTCAAATGATACTTACAATGTTAAATTTGGTTGATAAAGAAAAAAGTTATAGCCAAAAAGCCGCTGGGGCCGAATCGTGCCGGGGCCGAACTGAGGTAGACCGGGGGGAGGGGAATATAAAATAGACCCTACAAAACAGTTAGGAGTACGTATGTTTCCGTGTTTCTTCTACCCTGCAGGGGTGGCACTAATGGAGAGGGGGGGGGGAAGCCTAAATTGAGGCATGTGACAGTTACGCCCTGCTGGACTTTTTGCGCCCAAAAATATACCATTTTTGAACCCAATTTTTTTTTTGGCATAAATGCCTGCAAATGGGGCACGTACAAGGACGTAACCCGGCAAATGACCCACCCACCCCCCTCAAAAAAAAAAAACATCCGAAATATTGTGGCCCAGAAAGCGTCGTTTGGGGACCCCTTTGAATTGGACGACTCGGCCGGTACTCAGTTTTCGGCTACGGATCGAGAGGATTATTGACGAGGAGAAGTTTTACCAGGGGGAATAGTCCCCCCCCCCCTCGCCCCGCCTGAAATTTTCCTTTTTTCCTAGCCCAAATTTGCCAAAAAAAAAATTCCGAAAAAGAAATTTACAAAAAACGGAATTTTTCACTAAAATTTTTTAGCTATGCACCGAATTTGACCAATTTGGGCAACAATTGCAACATCGTGCAACAGTGATGGTCAACAAACTCTCATTTTCTGCCGTTTTGGTCACAATTAGCGGACGACGCTATTTGAGAAGCAATTTCCAATTCGCAACGGACAGTCCATTTGACGACAATGAAGTGGAAAATTATAAATTTGTTCAATGCTAATTGAAATTTTTTGAAAAAATTGAATTTCCAAGAACAATTTACGTTTTTTTTTTCTTTTTTTACAACTCTTTTGGATAGTTATTTTTTCGAATGTGAAAATACCCTTTTTAAAAAATTGCATTTTGGATAAAATGCCGAAAACATCAATTTAAAAAAATAATTGAATTTCCAATGGCAAATTTTTTAATCCATTGAATATTTCATTCAAAAAAATGTTTCCATTTTTGGATTTAAAATGCCAAAAACTGAAATTTGTTTGAAAATCGAATTTCCAGGGGCCAGTTTGTGGCTTTTTTGCGTGATTTTTTTCGGAAAATTTTGGATAGTTCATTTTTTGAATTTTTACAAATTTGTTGAGAGCGAACGGCACTTTTCTATTTTTGGGTAAAATGCCAAAAAATTGGATCATTTATATATTTCCAAATTGTTTTTTTTAAAGCGCCTCCATTTTTTAGCCACAACAATTTTTGCTTTGCTCTTTTCACTTTCGCTTCTTCGACTGCTTCTACCAACTCACACACATGGATTGGAATGTGCATTTGAACTTACGGCACAGAGTGCGTTTTTTGGAATGGAAAATGCCGAAAAGGCGTATACCTAAATTTCATAAAATGGCCGCGATTTGAAATTCCGGCACCCAAAAAGTGCCGGAATGCGCGCAAGCGCAATTCTATCCCACCAGATTATCTTGAGAAAAAAAATCAAATGATTAAAAAAATTCTTGAATTTTTCTGTACCCGGGGCTAAGGCAAACCGAAATTTTTGGGGACTGGGCATAATTTCGCCGAGACAAAATTTCGCCGCAAAAATTCCAAACAAATTAAACTTACAAGGGAACCACCCGAACTGTAACTCGGAAAATGCATATGGGTTATATACCATTGGATAGAGGAAGGTCGATTTCTATTGCGAATTTTTAATATTACGGGCATATAGCAAGGAATGAAAAAGTTATGAAGCCTCAAATACGAAATTCTAGGCCTAAGGGCCGATTTCAAGCTTTTTTCACTTTCTATGATTTCCCAACCTTTGCATTTATTATTACTTTTGCTTTTTTTACTAAAGAAATACTATCATACATTTTTTAGTCAAAAAATATATTTTTAAAATTGTTTTGTCATATTATACATTAATTCAAATATATTTATTTTTATGCTGGGTTTGAACCCGAGCTCCAAAAATGCAAATTTAACCAACTGAGCCACCAATTTTAAGTGATTCGATTTTTGAGGCCTCATAACTTTTTCATTTCTTGCTATATGCCCGGAATATTAAAAATTTGCAATAGAAGTCGACCTTCCTCTATCCATTGGTATATAAAACATATGCATTTTCCGAGTTACAGTTCGGGTGGTTCCCTTTAGAAATTTTTTAAGAAAAAAATCTTAGAATTTTTTTATAAGAAAATTTCAAGAAAAAAATTTAGAAAAATTTTTCAACGATTTTTTTGAAATTTATGATAAATTAATAGTTTTTTCGAGAATTTTTCAAAAAATAGGTAAAAAAAAAATTTTCAAAAATTTTTTCTTGGAATTTTCCAAATTTTTAATTGACTTTCTATTCATCTTATTACAGGTCACACAACTGTTGGCACAGAACCCCGAAATGAATGCGGAACAGTTGATCAACGGCATCGAACCGACTGTTTTTTCGGTAGTAAAAAATGGCACTATTTTCATGAATTTTTGCCCGTTTTTTGAAGAACCTTTTGAACACCTATATGCAAATCATACACATTTTGAACGTCAATTATGAGCATTTGAACCAGTTCAGTGGCAAATTGGAATGGATACGCTTCATTTTGGCGTTGAAGAATGAAGCGATTTTCAAAAAAGTTACCGGAATGGCCAATGGCCTTTGAATTTAATTTTGTTACCATTTTTAAATGAAAAATTTTAATTTTGTTGTACTGTATAAATATTTTCAATGCCTTTTTAAATTTATCCCAGAATTATTTGTACAAAAATTATATGCTGAAGATAACCGATTGATTATTGATTGGACGAGTAAAAGTCGGTTGAATGCCTAAAGTGAGTGCAATAGAGCCAAGATTCTTCCGACGGCATTAAGCCGGCCCATTTATGGCATCATTTATTAACACAAGGGAGCACACAAAAATAAATTTTGGACCCTCTGATTGTGAGCCTGGATTCGTATTTTTCTTTGTAAGGCATTGTCGGTTGAAATTAAGCCAAAATAAGGCAAGAATCATGTTGCTCACAGCGCCTCGGAATACACATAAATTATTTTTTGGACAAAACGCCAAATAGGTGAAAACACAGTTTTTTCAAAAAATTTTAGGTTTTTTAGGTGCTAATCACTCGAAAAGTAACTTAACAACTTCCCCTCCCCCCAAAAAAACATGTTTTTCATCGTGCATTTCAGACCATAGGGAGAGCTCAGGAAAAAAATAGGCAAAAAGCTAAAATTACATCCCTATTTATTACCACGAGAATACTCAAATATAAAATGCAATGAATGGCACATGCACACACACAAGAAAATTATCAATTGCATGCATAAAACATATTATTGTCTGTCTGATTCTGTTCATCCCTCCTTCGGCGGTTCGGCACTTCCTTCACCGTCCGTCTTCGCCTGGTTGGCCACCTCCTTCGGTGTCCACAACTGCATATTGCCCTTCATCATACTCAAAATGTTGGTCACATCCTCCGGCAGCGGTCCCGCAAATGTGGCAATCTCCGCGTTGGCCAAGTCAACGGCCTGAAAAAGCGGGGAATTCGAATCGGCTTGGCCATTATTAAAAAGCGGGGAATTCGAATCGGCTTGGCCATTATTAAAAAGCGGGGAATTCGAATCGGCTTGGCCATTATTAAAAAGCGGGGAATTCGAATCGGCTTGGCCATTAAATACCATAAAAAAAATGTTTTTTTGGTCTCACATTTTTGGTCACTGCGCGCGCATCGTCCACCGATTTCAACACCTCATAATGGAACATGGAGAAGTTATGCGCAAGGCCAAGACGAATCGGATCGGTCGGTCCAATTTGGTCGGTGGCGATGTCCATCGCTGCTTTGTAAGCGCCCTTTGCGTGATCGAACAGACCTGCGCAACAAACAAACAATCATGAAAATGTTTTTCGGGGTTACTGATCAGTGATCACGAATCCTGTATATCCATTTCGACCAACCGAGCCCCGGACCCCAATTCGAACAAGAAGTCGAAAATCAAATTTTAAAAAATTTTCGCATTTTTTGGTTTAAAATGGTTTAGACATTCATTTTATTGAAGTGTATTTGAGCCGGTTTTGAACCAAAAATGCGAGTCGAAAAATCTGAGTTTCGACTTTTTGTTCGAATTCGGGCCTGGAACTTGGAATCATATGAAATGGATGTATGATCAAATCATCATGAAGTCCAATCAATTAACCAACATCAGTTTCCTGGACAATTTTATGTACGAACACATAACATGAATTTTGCTATATACCAAAATTTAGGGTTTTGCTGGAAAATGAAAAATTTATGGTCCAAGAAACTGAGCATGGTCAGTTAGTTGATTGGACTCATGAAACACTGAAAAAACAGCGGATCAAACCAAATCGGACAAAGTTCTTTGTACAGAGGACACACACAACAACAACAACAACAATTATTGTCCCACCCGTTCGGTCGTCGTCCGTCACGAGTTCGGCCATGTGACGATGATAGTCCGCTTTCATCTTCAAGTAGAAAACCTTCGCCTCCGCATCGGTCGCTTTTGGAAGCAGCAAATCGTTGATGAACGTCTGTTGGGGAAGAAGGAATGGGATGGTAAAGAAATGTGGACCAATTTAACTTCTTTTTTTTTTAAATTTTGGGCTAAAAATTCAGTTTCCGAAGGTGTTGATCAGTCAGTGATCACGAATCTTAACTCGGATTTGCCCAATTCCAAATGCCAGCAGAGATCTGAAAATTCTTTTTTTTTCCTACAAAATATGCATTGTTCTGCTGGGGTTGAAAAGTTTTGAATTCATTCATCAAAAAACAATGCTTAATTGGATAAAAAATGAAAATACGCAATTTGCGCCAAAATTTGACCGATCTTAACGCATAATTGGAGGAAAAAAACAATTTTTGGTTCGAATTCGGGTCCGGTGTTCCCGAATTGGGCAAATCCCCGAGTTCTTCAGATTAATGATCAGCACATTCGAAACTGATTTAGAGCCAAAATTCCAACAAAAAAAACACAATTCTTCACACTTGCCGGAGAAGCAGACAGACATAATTCGGAAACGAAAAACCCACCAAAAGTTCTTGGCAGAAATGCATCAGCTCACTTTTCACTTGAACACGATACTTGCACAATTCCTGTAATGGAGAAAACGGGAGAATTAGTGGCATCATTTTGATCAAAATGATTGTGCCAAATGACACGACCACAAGCTGCCACCACACCTGATGCTTTTCATCGGTTAACGGCACGTCCTCGGTGTGGGACAAGGCACGCCAGGACGAACGACGAGCATCGGTGGCAGTGTCGTAGGCAATTGACAACATAGTGCGCTCCTCCACGCTCAAATTCGGGTCCAGTTTGATCAGCTGAAATGGGGAGGGGAGGGTGGTGGAAAAGATTTATTTCCGGGTTTTACAAAAAAATTTCGTAAATTTTGGGATCACAAATCGATCACAACCACCTTTTTGATCGCATCGACCATGTCATCGTAGCGTTCCGCTTTTTTGCAAACGTTGACGAGGTAGGCCAATTCCTCCTTTGTCTCGGGCTCTTCATCCACAGGCTTTTCCATCATATGTGTAATACGTAGGTATATATTTAAATATGGATATTTGAGACCTTAGTGTTAGAGAAAAGGGGGTTGGGAAGTTAGAGGGATAATAGCATAACAGTCAAAGTCAAAAACATTTAGTTTTTTTTTTTGGCTCTGTTCCAGTTTACGCGTCCAATGAGTGACCACCCTCACTTTTTTAAATCATAAATTTTGTCGGTTGGCTTTATCCGGGAATTTTGCTTTGCAAAAAGCTTCCGATTGATACCAAGAACATATGGATTGATCAAGTAAAAAAAAGTTATGGTCTAAAAAAGTGAGGGTGGTCACTCATTGGACTCGTAAACTGGAATTTTTTTGACAATTTTTTTTGTCTACCGAAACATAACACATTAAGGGCGTGGGCACTTTTGGTGTTATTAGAGGCTTTGAAAAAATTTCACAAAGGAGGGACCTTTTTGCAGGGATTTGGAATTGGTTTTTTTTTATTGTATAAAGGACGATTCGACTTTTATTGTAAATTTACGACTGTTTCGAAAAAGCGATAAAAAAAGAGGGATAACGCAACAGTTTAAATTTGGACAACAAATTGTTGTTTTCTGTCTACCACATAAGAAAAAAGGTCGAAAACAAATAAAGATGGAAGAATAATAATGAGTCGATGTACACTTTTCCATTCCTTTTAAACACATTTTCTCGATGGATTTTGAATATTTCACCATTCAAAAAAAAGATACATAATGCCAATTGCAAAATCAAAAATTTTTGCGCGTGAACGGATTTTTCCGAAAATCAGGGACCAAGAAAGCCGGAATTAAAATGAAAGCGGCTTTTAGATTTCGGAACCATCCTCCAATTAAATGCACAAATAACTATTTTCGATGACGACGAATATTCGGCCTTTTTTCTCCCATTACATTGGCTTTGATGAGGAAGCGCATGCCTTTTTTGCATTAAATTTCAAACATTTCGGCACCTCGAAAGTGCCATTTTTGCTCATCGGCACAAATTGTGGTCGTTGTTTGCTTTTTTCGTCCATTTCCTTGAAGCAAATCGCTGTTCTCCATGGTTTGTCTCGCTCAGCTTTATTTGCGTCCATTTCCTTAGCAATTTCAGCCTTTAAGAGGACACTGAACGGCGTCAAATTGTCGCAATTGGACGATGGCCATTTGAGGAGGAAATTAAAAATGGTAAAACATAATTCGTTTTAAATGAAATTATTCCAGTAATTTGTCGGTGACCAAAATTTGGTTTTTTTTTAAACAAATTTTCGAATAAATCAAGGCCTCGAGATCGTGAACCACGTTTTTTTTTGTCTCAAAATTCCCCTTAACCTTAGATTTTTTAAAAAGACTTATTGCATTTTTCTTATCATTTTTTTGGGCCGTTTTTGAGTAATTTGAAGTCTGCGAGTTCGCGCATTTTTCCGATTTTTTTGGTTCATTTCACCTATTTTTATTGCAATTTTTTTTTTTTGGCAAAATTTTCTGAAACTGAAAATAACTCTAATTTTCTATGTAAATCATTCATAATTTTCCCCCAATTTCAGCCTCCTCCTCCTCTGGCGGTGCCATTGTCATTTGGCTCCATTTTCGTTGCCATTCCGTCGCCCTTTTCGAGCTGTTTTTCTCCGCTTGCGGTCAGCAAACCGTTGCCAATTCAGTCCCACGGTTTCGTCCGTTGCGCGAGCTGAGCACCGGCCATTAGCCAAAAATTGGTCCATTTTTCACAAAAATGCTATAATTTATGTTTCCAAATTGCTTTTTAAAAGCGCCTCCCTTTTTTAGCCACAACAATTTTTGCTTTGCTCTTTTCACTTTCGCTTCTTCGACTGCTTCTACAGACTCACACACATGGATTGGAATGTGCATTTGAACTTACGGCACAGAGTGCGTTTTTTGGAATGGAAATGCCGGAATTTTTCATTTATTTTTCTTTGAACTACGCTATTTTTTCATTTTTTTTTTTTTAAATTTATGAGTCATTTTTTATATTCGGAGCGCAATTTTAGAAAAACTGAAAATTCCTTATTTTTTGCCGGAATTTTCATAAAAATGGCGGCAATTTGAAATGCCGGCGCCAAAAAGTGCCAGAATTTGCGCAAGCGCAATTCGATCCCACATTAAATGACTAAAAAAATTCTTATTAATTTATCTGTACCCGGGGCCAAGCCAGACCGAAATTTTTTCAGGTCCATACAATTAGCAAAAAATAAAATTAAAATAGTTGGCTTTCTATTCATCTTATTACAGGTCACACAATTGTTGGCACAGAACCCCGAAATGAATGCGGAACAGTTGATCAACGGCATCGAACCAACTGTTTTTTCGGTAGTAAAAAAACGGCTCAATTTTCATGAATTTTTCCCGGATTTTTTTTTGAAGGAACTTTCCAACACCTATATGCAAACAATACAAATTTTGAACGTCAATTATGAGCTTTTGAATCAGTTCAGTGGCAAATTGGAATGGATACGCTTCATTTTGGCGTTGAAGAATGAAGCGATTTTCAAAAAAGTTACCGGAATGGCTAATGGCCTTTGAATTTTCATTCCCATTTTTAAATGACAAATTTTATTATTGTTATACTGTGTAAACACATTTTCAATGCCTTTTTAAATTTAGTCCAGAATTATTTGTACAAAAATTATGTGCTGGAGATAATCGATTATTGAATTTTTATGAACATTTTGGGCAAAACGCCAAAATCGGTGAAAATAAGTTTTTCAAAAAATTTTAGGTTTTTGGTGTTAATAACTCGAAAAGTAACTTAACAACATCCCCCCCCCCCAAAAAAAACATGTTTTTCATTGTGCATTTCAGACCATAGGTCAGGAAAAAAATAGGCAAAAAGCTAAAAATTACATCCCTATTTATTACCATGAGAAATACTCAAATATAAAATGCAATGAATGGCACATGCACACACACAAGAAAATTATCAATTGCATGCATAAAACATATTATTGTCTGTCTGATTCTGTTCATCCCTCCTTCGGCGGTTCGGCACTTCCTTCACCGTCCGTCTTCGCCTGGTTGGCCACCTCCTTCGGTGTCCACAACTGCATATTGCCCTTCATCATACTCAAAATGTTGGTCACATCCTCCGGCAGCGGTCCCGCAAATGTGGCAATCTCCGCGTTGGCCAAGTCAACGGCCTGAAAAAGCGGGGAATTCGAACCGGCTTGGCCATTATTAAAAAGCGGGGAATTCGAATCGGCTTGGCGCCATTAAATACCATGAAAAAAAAAATGTTTTTTGGTCTCACATTTTTGGTCACTGCGCGCGCATCGTCCACCGATTTCAACACCTCATAATGGAACATGGAGAAGTTATGCGCAAGGCCAAGACGAATCGGATCGGTCGGTGCAATGTGTTCGGTGGCGATGTCCATCGCTGCTTTGTAAGCGCCCTTTGCGTGATCGAACAGACCTGCGCAACAAACAAACAATCATGAAAATGTTTTTCGGGGTTACTGATCAGTGATCACGAATCCTGTATATCCATTTGGGCCAATTCCGAACCCCGGACCCAAATTCGAACAAGAAGTCGAAAATCAAATTTTAAGAAATTTTCGCATTTTTTGGCTTAAAATGGTTTAGATATACATTTTATTGAAATGTATTTGAGCCGGTTTTGAACCAAAAATGCGAGCCGAAAAATCTGAGTTTCGACTTTTTGTTCGAATTCGGGCCTGGGACTTGGAATTATATGAACTGGATGTATGATCAAATCATCATGAAGTCCAATCAATTAACCAACATCAGTTTCCTGGACAATTTTATGTACGAACACATAACATGAATCTTGCTATATACCAAAATTTAGGGTTTTGCTGGAAAATGAAAAATTTATGGTCCAAGAAACTGATGATTGTCAGAGTTGATTGGACTCATGAAACACTGAAAAAACAGCGGGCTCAAAATACAGAAAACCAAATCGGACAAATTCGTAATACAGCGGACACACATAACAACAACAATTATTGTCCCACCCGTTCGGTCGTCGTCCGTCACGAGTTCGGCCATGTGACGATGATAGTCCGCTTTCATCTTCAAGTAGAAAACCTTCGCCTCCGCATCGGTCGCTTTTGGAAGCAGCAAATCGTTGATGAACGTCTGTTGGGGAAGAAGGAATGGGATGGTAAAGAAATGTGGACCAATTTAACTTCTTTTTTTTTTAAATTTTGGGCTAAAAATTCAGTTTCCGAAGGTGTTGATCAGTCAGTGATCACGAATCTTAACTCGGATTTGCCCAATTCCAAATGCCAGCAGAGATCTGAAAATTCTTTTTTTTTCCTACAAAATATGCATTGTTCTGCTGGGGTTGAAAAGTTTTGAATTCATTCATCAAAAAACAATGCTTAATTGGATAAAAAATGAAAATACGCAATTTGCGCCAAAATTTGACCGATCTTAACGCATAATTGGAGGAAAAAAACAATTTTTGGTTCGAATTCGGGTCCGGTGTTCCCGAATTGGGCAAATCCCCGAGTTCTTCAGATTAATGATCAGCACATTCGAAACTGATTTAGAGCCAAAATTCCAACAAAAAAAACACAATTCTTCACACTTGCCGGAGAAGCAGACAGACATAATTCGGAAACGAAAAACCCACCAAAAGTTCTTGGCAGAAATGCATCAGCTCACTTTTCACTTGAACACGATACTTGCACAATTCCTGTAATGGAGAAAACGGGAGAATTAGTGGCATCATTTTGATCAAAATGATTGTGCCAAATGACACGACCACAAGCTGCCACCACACCTGATGCTTTTCATCGGTTAACGGCACGTCCTCGGTGTGGGACAAGGCACGCCAGGACGAACGACGAGCATCGGTGGCAGTGTCGTAGGCAATTGACAACATAGTGCGCTCCTCCACGCTCAAATTCGGGTCCAGTTTGATCAGCTGAAATGGGGAGGGGAGGGTGGTGGAAAAGATTTATTTCCGGGTTTTACAAAAAAATTTCGTAAATTTTGGGATCACAAATCGATCACAACCACCTTTTTGATCGCATCGACCATGTCATCGTAGCGTTCCGCTTTTTTGCAAACGTTGACGAGGTAGGCCAATTCCTCCTTTGTCTCGGGCTCTTCATCCACAGGCTTTTCCATCATATGTGTAATACGTAGGTATATATTTAAATATGGATATTTGAGACCTTAGTGTTAGAGAAAAGGGGGTTGGGAAGTTAGAGGGATAATAGCATAACAGTCAAAGTCAAAAACATTTAGTTTTTTTTTTTGGCTCTGTTCCAGTTTACGCGTCCAATGAGTGACCACCCTCACTTTTTTAAATCATAAATTTTGTCGGTTGGCTTTATCCGGGAATTTTGCTTTGCAAAAAGCTTCCGATTGATACCAAGAACATATGGATTGATCAAGTAAAAAAAAGTTATGGTCTAAAAAAGTGAGGGTGGTCACTCATTGGACTCGTAAACTGGAATTTTTTTGACAATTTTTTTTGTCTACCGAAACATAACACATTAAGGGCGTGGGCACTTTTGGTGTTATTAGAGGCTTTGAAAAAATTTCACAAAGGAGGGACCTTTTTGCAGGGATTTGGAATTGGTTTTTTTTTATTGTATAAAGGACGATTCGACTTTTATTGTAAATTTACGACTGTTTCGAAAAAGCGATAAAAAAAGAGGGATAACGCAACAGTTTAAATTTGGACAACAAATTGTTGTTTTCTGTCTACCACATAAGAAAAAAGGTCGAAAACAAATAAAGATGGAAGAATAATAATGAGTCGAATGTACACTTTTCCATTCCTTTTAAACACATTTTCTCGATGGATTTTGAATATTTCACCATTCAAAAAAAAGATACATAATGCCAATTGCAAAATCAAAAATTTTTGCGCGTGAACGGATTTTTCCGAAAATCAGGGACCACGAAAGCCGGAATTAAAATGAAAGCGGCTTTTAGATTTCGGAACCATCCTCCAATCAAATGCACAAATAAGTATTTCCGATGACGACGAATATTCGGCCTTTTTTCTCCCATTACATTGGCTTTGATGAGGAAGCGCATGCCTTTTTTGCATTAAATTTCGAACATTTCGGCACCTCGAAAGTGCCATTTTTGCTCATCGGCACAAATTGTGGTCGTTGTTTGCTTTTTTCGTCCATTTCATTGAAGCAAATCGCTGTTCTCCATGGTCTGTCTCGCTCAGCTTTGTTTGTGCCCATTTCCTTAGCAATTTCAGCCTTTAAGATGACACTGAACGGCGTCAAATTGTCGCAATTGGACGATGGCCATTTGAGGAAGAAATTAAAAATGGTAAAACATATTCATTTTGGATTACTTTTAAATTGTTGGTAATTAAACTAAATTTTTCGAGAAACCAAGGCCTCGATGATTTTGAACCACAAACCCATCAAGTCGAACCAAAAGTTTTCGGGTTTTGACCTTTCTTCGAATTTTTTTTTGTTGGGGCTTCCGGAATTGATTAAGCCATGGACAGACACTTCAGTGCCTACTTTTTTCTACGTGAAAAATTGAATGCAAGCCCTTAATTTTGCAATTTTCTCATCATTTTTTAACCGTTTTAATCGTTTCAGACAGTTTTTGAGCAATTTGAAGTTTGGGCCTTCGCATTTTTCCCATTTTTTTTAGCCTCCTCCTCCTCTGGCGGTGCCATTGTCATTTGGCTCCATTTTCGTTGCCATTCCGTCGCCCTTTTCGAGTTGTTTTTCTCCGACTGCGGTCAGCAAACCGTTGCCAATTCCGTCCCTCAATTTCGTCCGCTGCGCGAACTGAGAACCGGGCATTATGGCTTTTGCCGTGCGCTTTCTGATCCCGTCGCCGGACGAATGTTCATCCCAGACCATGAAGTATTTCCGGTTTTTCGATTTAAAAATTTTTTCAAATTTTTTCGGAGGTAGACCGAACAAAGCTAGGACAGAATGACGAACATTTCCCAGGGATTCCCTTTTTTTAGTTGTAAAATACCGGGAACGGGCCCGCAAAACGGGGAATATTCCCGTTAATGACATGCCACAAAACCTTGGTGTCCTTTTTTTAAATTCCGACCCTATGGGCCAAGACGAGACACTCATATAGGTTTGGGGAAAGGAAGGCTTCCATTTGTAGGGGTGCCTTGATTCTATTTGGTGTCTTTTTTTTTTTGTATTTTTTTGTCTATGTTCGATTTCCAGGAACTCAGTTCGTCCGTTCGGATTTGTTATCGGAACGGCGGCGAGAAAGTGCTCGTTTTGGCCCAACATTTCATGTACAAAAGTTGGGCAACACGGACAAACCGTTCAATCAATGAAACCTTTGCCGAAGATGGTACCATGTTCAGTGGCCTACTGATGGGCATGGAATTGCTTTCTGGAGGTTTTTCACATAATTTTTCCATTGTTCGGAAATGTTTGTCGAAAATAAAATTGATTCCAAGGATTCTGTGCGAAAAATTAAAAAAAATTTTTTTGAAGGGAAATGCATTTTTTTTTTGTGCCAAAATTTGGTAATTGTCCCAAATGGTGGTCCCGTTAAACCAAAATTATTTCAAGATTAGATTAACCGGATTTTAACCTTTCATGGAAATGGGAACCATGGGAAATTTTGAAATTTTAGCGAAATTCGCTAACAAAATTTGTGAAAATTTTACAAAATTTGCTTTTTTAGACCATGTTCTGCTTGCATACGAAGACAGCACTGTTTGTGTGTTCAATTTGGCGACAAAATCAGTTGTTGACGCGGTCAGAATTCATTTGTTCAAGTATTAACTGTTACATTTTGCCAAAAAAATAAATTCTGACAATGAGCGTTTTCGACTGTTAAAAAACAAAAATTTGAACAATATTTTGCAGCAAAAAAAAAGCTGCCATTTATTAGTGATGTTTAGGTATTTAAAAAAAATTTGGGAAGGCCCGTTTAATTCATTCAATTTTTTTTTTTTTAATTTTGGGTGGTCTAAAAATGCGGAGCAGGTCGTTTCCCCCCCGTCGTTTCCCCCCCGCCGGTTCCCCCCCGTCGTTTCCCCCCCGTGTCGTTTCCCCCCCGTCGTTTCCCCCCCAGGTCGTTTCCCCCCCGAAAAATTTTTTTAAAAAAAATTTTCAAACCTAGAAATTTTTCATAAAAAAATTCTTAGGAATTTTCTTAGTACGAAAATTTCAAGAAAAAAATTTTTTTGAGAAATTTTTCAGTGGTTTTTTAGAAATTTCGTTATGAACTGCTAAGTTTTTCAAAAATTTAAAAAAAAAAAAAATTTTTTTTCTTGAAATTTTCGTACTAAGAAAATTCCTAAGAATTTTTTTATGAAAAATTTCTAGGTTTGAAAATTTTTTAAAAAAAATTTTTCGGGGGGGAAACGACGTGGGGGGGAAACGACCCGGGGGGGAAACGACCGGGGGGGAAACGACGGGGGGGAACCGGCGGGGGGGAAACGACGGGGGGGGGAACCGGCGGGGGGGAAACGACGGGGGGGAAATGAAGTGCACCCCTAAAAATGAGACCCACCCGCCGTTGTTGCTTTTTGCCATCATTTCGCTTGGCACGTTCAGTTTTGTTCAACATACAAACAGGAGATTACCCCCACATTCCAGCTGAAGCACCCGCAACGGCCCGAATTTCTTTGTTGGTCCGTGCTCCGTGTGCCCGATGGCGATGGCATTTGCGGTGCCAACGCCGCCGCCGCCGCTGCCACCAATTCAGCGACGCTCCGCGCGTTGGTCGCCGTCTCAGTGCTTGGTCAAGTGTATTTGCTCACCGTTTGTGCCACCGCCGACGGCGGTCGTTTTGGTGTTTTGGGCGGCAACGGCACAACAGCGCTGATGTTAAGGGCGGGGTGCAAAGTGAAAAAACGGTCGGTCAAACATTTGATGCCTGTCTGACAATGAGACAAATTTTGCGCGCCCACGTTGCCCCCCCCCCCCCCCTCCCGAAAATTTTAAAAAAAATTTACAAAATTTTTTCACGAATAAACGTCGTGGAGAGGGTAAGACCTGCTCTGGCTTTTGCGGTGGGGGTTAACTGGGCCCCGTACCAAAGGGTACCCACAAAAAAAACCCCCAAAAAAATGTTTCCCCGATCGGTGGGTGCCAACTAACTGGGAGCTCGCCCGGTTTTTTAGGCATAACTCCTTTCATAATTGCGCGCGTTTGATTACATTTGACATCCATTAGGTAACCCTAAAATTACGAAAAAAATTTTTTTTGTTAAATTTCTTGAAGGGATGGTTCGTTGATGTTGCAAAATTGTTGTTGTTTTAGCGACTCGGCATGCACTGCATTGGCCTTCTACGGCGGTGCCGGCCAACAACAGCAACATTGGCACACCGTGGGCCGATTGGTCACCGGATTTAAGGACGGATTCATTGAGGTGCGGCGCGAAAAATTTGTTTCCCCTCCCCATCATCATCATCATCATACATTTAAAAAGGGGGGGGGGGGGTCAACCAAAATTTTTGCGAAATGGTCCAGCCATGTAATTTGACGACCTTTTTTTTTTTTGCTTTTCAAAAACCGTTTTTTTCGGCGCGGTTTTTCCAAAAAACTTTCGGGAACAGGGGGGCCGGCGGTGCCGATAGGCGCCGCCGGGGAAAATTTTTGAAATTTTGGGTGTGCTTTGTTAACAGATTTTCACCAAAAACTGCCAAATTTTCCGATTTTTTTTAGCAAGTCTACGACTTTTTTTAAAAAAAAAAGTTTTTTTGCGGCATGGTTTTTTAAAAAAAACTTTTTTGGGGACAGGGGGGTTCGGCGGCGCCGCCGAAATTTTTTTGTAATTTAAATGCTATTTGTTAGCAGATTTTGTCAAAAAAAAAATGACCAAATTTGAGATTTTGGGCTAATTTTTTATGAAAAAATTGGATTTTTTGGGGGCCGGCGATGCCGATAGGCGCCGCCGGGGGAAAATTTTCAGAATTTTTAATGAATTTTGTTAAGAAAATAGCCAAATTTTTTAGAAATTTGCCTTTTTTCCCTTCGCCGGCGACCCCCCCCCCCCCCACCTCTTTTACACCGGCCCCCCTCGATGCGAAATGGTCAGACATTTTGGGCACTTTGCGGGCGAAGGGGGGGGGGGGGGGTCGACCCCCCCTTATTTTTTGTATGATCATCATTAGATTCGCTCTGTGCTCGCACCGCCAACGACGGGCGGCCATTGGACCACCATCCTGGATGCCCAATGCGACTTTCACACCGCTGCTGGTGCCGCCATTCGTGTTTTAGCTGTCGATGGACCGGTGCCGTCGGCCCAATGGCCAAACGATCCCTCCCCTCTCCATTTGTTTTTTCTTTTTGCGGGTGCCTCTGATGGCAAAGTGTCTTTGTTTTTGCGCCGCCATCAGCAGCAGCAGTGAATGAATGAACACTACTGCTGCTGACCAGCAGGGAAGGTCCCCGGGGGGGGGGGGGGGGTACGCGGGGTCCGGACAATCCGTCAGTGAAGGACAATCCGTCAGCAATGGACAATCTGTCAGCGGATAATCGTCAGCAAAATTTGATTTTTTGACAATGATTAAAAATCTTGCAAATATGCTTGTTAAATTTAATAAATATAACTTCGCACCCGAAATTTTTTAAGGAAAAAATAGTATTTTGGCTGAAAATTTTAGGTGTTCTTTGTTGCTCCCCCCCCCCCCAGACCTAGCGTCACTCAATTTTTCCAAAAAATTTAGCTAAATTTTTCAAAAAATCCACAATTTGATGAAAATCTGCTAAAAATGGCTCAAAACATAAAAAAAAAAAATTGTTGGTGATCTTTTGGAAAAAATCTGTTAACAAACCGCAAAAAAAGGTGGTCGCTCGGGGGGGAGATACCCCACCCCAAGCCGAAATCCTGGGGCCGTTCCCTGCTGATGACGACACTGACACATTCTCTCATTTTGCTTTTGTTTTATTGTGCTGTTTTGACAAAAATGCTTGTACACATTTTTAAGAATGTTTTTTTTTTATGTGATTTTGGATTTAACCGGACCTGGATTTGCGGAATTAAACCCGCATTTTCTCGACAATTGGGGGGTCCTGCAAAATCCCCCTAAATAAATAATATGATAAATCAAATTGCCTTCGGCTATTTTTTTTTCGCCAGGAGTGAATGTTTACACAACGCAAAATGAACACACAATTTTTCATTACATATTTGATTTGTTGGACAAAGAGAAGAACACAAAAATTGCAACCGGGCAAAAAAAATTTTTTTCATTTTTTTGGAGATCAATGATCAAATTGTGCCGTCCGCCTGTCCCCCATTTCTTTTTTTGTGCCGTGCCCCTCACTGGAATTTGGCACTGTCGCACAGGAAAGCGACCAGCGACTCGGGCGAGCCGGGCCGCGGTGTCCGCTTGCGCTTCAGGCGATTCATCCGGCCGCAAATGCTGCGCATTCGCGTGAACAGCTCCACATGCGAGCGTGCCAACGCCTGCGGCGACGTTTCGCCTCCGCCGCCATTGGCATCGCTCGCCGTGCCGTCGTTGTCCCGCGCCAACACCAACTTCCGCTTGGACATCTGTCGTTGTTGTTGTTGCCGTAACTGTTCAAACTGTTGTTGTTCATCGCCGGTGCCGGCCTCCTCGTCGAC
The DNA here is from genome assembly GCA_023374025.1 of Heterodera schachtii. Taxonomy (NCBI): domain Eukaryota; kingdom Metazoa; phylum Nematoda; class Chromadorea; order Rhabditida; family Heteroderidae; genus Heterodera; species Heterodera schachtii. Next base: position 416,447 of record SIJG01000081.1, on the reverse strand, counting down.
GCCGCCATTTCCGACCCGTCGCTGTTCCTCCATGCCATCGTCGTTGCCGGCGATTGAGTCCTCCCAGCGTTGTGCCATCGCCGCCGGCGCCCCCGGCATTTCCGCTGCCGCTTCATCTTCCGCTTCAACATCATTATCATCGACGGCATTGTTGTCCTGCTGTTGTTGGTGTTGGTTTTGTTGGAAAATGCTGGCGACCGCCGGAAGCCGGGAGAATGAAGTGTGTTGCCTCATCAACAGGTGGAAGAGAAGCGGTGCATTGTGCCCTATTAATGAGTGGAAAAATTAATGATAGTTTAATAGCCGTGACTATTTTATTGATTGAGTGACCCGCCGCGACTCTTTCGACCCTTACCAATTAATTAACGAATGATTGATTGTTTTAAAAAAAAGTATGGATGGTTTTTCGAACACTATTGCTAATTAGCGAAATCTTTTAAATTTTGAAGGCTAATTAGAAAACACTTAATGCAAGCGAATTATATCGACAATTCAAAGGCAAAAATTGTTTATTTTGGAAACTGTCATAACACAGATTGATCGTCGAGACTCTCGGCCCATCCCCAATTAATTAATTGATCCGTCGAGTCTCTCGGCCCATCCCAAATTAATTAATTGATCCGTCGAGACTCTCGGCCCATTCCCAGTTAATTAATTGATCCGTCGAGACTTTCGGCCCATTCCCAATTAATTAATTGATCCGTCGAGATTCTCTACCCATCCTCAATTAATTAATTGATCCGTCGAGACTCTCGGCCCATCCCAAATTAATTAATTAATAATTGATTCGCGCCGAGACTCTCGGCCCCTCCCCAATTAATTGATTGACGATTGATTGATTATTCGAGACTCTCGGCCCTCCCTAATGAGTATTAATAATTAACCCACTTTGCTGTTGTTGTTGTTGTGCCAAAAATGCTGCTGCGGACGGAAATGCATGGGCTGAGGCGGCGGAGCATGTGATGAGCAACAGCACGGAGATGAAAGAGACGGCGGGCACAACAGCAACGCGCAGCAAACACTTTGGCGGGGCAACAAATTTGGCGTTCTGCCGAGGACAACGCATTTTTTTGAATTTTTTAAAATTGGCACCCTACCGACAGGCGCAAGAAAAATAAGATGGAATTTGGCTGAAATTTTTAAGAATTTTTTAAACAGAAAAAGCGAGTCACGAAATATATGGCCAATTGTATAGGCAAAAAAATGAAATTAAATATAAATTACTACGGTAATTTGTTGGCAAAAAAAAAGTACAAATTACGGTACATTCTTTTTTGTCAAAACATTTTGTTCTCGGACTGTCAAATTTGTGCGGATGCAAAGGAATTGAAATTTGTGGCATTTTGAAAAAACGGTTTAGTAAAATTTTGCAAAACTGGATCAATGCCAGATTTGTTGGCACTTTCTTGGCTCAGACTGAAGTCTTGACAAGAACTCGGGAATGGTGGGGTCTTACTAATACGCGAATTTTTCCAAGACTCGGGAATGAAATGCTAAGACGCGTAACTCTTACCATGACTCAAGACTGAAGTCTTGACAAGGCTCAGGAATGGCGGAGTCTTACGAAGATTCGAGATTTAGCAAGACTTGAGATTGAAGTCTTGACAAGACTCGGGAATGGTTGAGTCTTACGAAGACGCCAATTCTTACCATGACTCAAGACTGAAGTCTTGACAAGGCTCGGGAATGGTGGGGTCTTACAAAGAGGCGAGACTTTGGCAGGTCTTGAGACTGAATTGAAGAAAACAAACAAAATTTCCTAACACATATTGGCGGCACGCTTTGTTAAAACATAATTTTAATCAAATGCCCACCATATATTTTTAGTATTCGGTGGGTAAAATGGACGAGAAAAACTTTTGGCACCAAAATTGAGGGACAAATAGGCCCAAATTTTCTGGTGAGAAAAATGTGCCGAAGAGGGGGGGGGGGGGAGGCGAAGGTGTGCGCGTGAGAGAAATGAAACATTGGACGGCCAATTGTGGAGGTGCCAACCCAACCTCAACAGCTTCATGGGTAGAGACAATGGCAAAAAAAGCGAACAATTGGCACCGGTCCGGCGCCCGGGGGCGGGAAAATGCGGGAAAAATATGCTAATTGGCGAAACAATGGTACATTTAGGGGGGAGGGACTTTGTGCATTTCTATTGATGGTGCCAATGTTGAAAATACAAGTTGCAATTACGTGTAATTAAATGGTGTACCATACAAATTTGAAGGGTAATTAAACAAATTGGGGGAGAGGGGAAACGCCGACGGCGGCGGGTGGAGAGATGACGGCAAAATCATCATTTTGAACGAGCACAATTTGACGTTTTTGGCATTTTCATGGTTTTGTAGTTTTTTTTTTTGAAGGCAAAATTGAGAAAATGGGCTAAAGACCAAAGTGGGGCAAATTGAGTCCCGCCAAATTCAAACTGTGTCCAGCAGGGCACAGTTGTCCCGTTTTGTATGACCAAGAAAGAGTAATTAGCAGCTAATTAGTGGTATTGGGGACCGAAAACTTTTTGAGACTCTCGAATTCGTACAATAAACTTTTTTTTGTTGATAAGAGTTTTTTTTAATTGAAAATGATTTTGAAGAAAGAATTTGAAAAATTAATTTTCTTTTTAAAAATTTTTCAATTTATTTTTTGAAATTTTGTTTAAATTTTTGGTTGTCAACAACCCAAGTCCCACAAATCACTTAAATACTCATCAGTGAAAAATAAATTTTTTAAAAAAATACTCTCAGAATTCGGAGCCATGGGACACAAAAAGGAAGAAATGCCAAAATGCGTCAATCGGTTTGTCAAGTGCCAAAAATGTCATTCCCCGCCCCCCAAATTTTTACAATTTGTTGGGAGATTTTTGCCAAAAATGGCTATTTTTGGTCAACTTTTCTTTCCCAAGACCCAGAAAATCACTCAATACTCAGAATTCGGAGCCATGTGTAAATGAGTGACACAAAAAAAAAGAAATGCCAAAATGATCGTAAATATGATGGAAATGCCAAAATGCGTCAATCGGCGGTTTGGTTCAGTGCCAAAAACGTCTTTCTCCCCCGCCCCCCACGTTCCCATGCCATGCAAAACAAACTTTTGAGAAAGTTTTTGCCGGGAATGTGTGCCATAAATTGCTGGACAGATTAATGAGAGGGCGGAAAGCATTTATCACCTCACTCAAATAAATTAAAGCCCATTTTAATGCATTAGCGGGGCAATCAACAAAATGTCGACGCATTTTTAGGGGTGGGGGAAAAAAAAATTATCGGAGAAAAGCGATGTAAGGGAAGTGAGACAAAAAAAAAACTCGAAATCGAGGCCTAATTATGTGAAAACGAAAACTCCTCAGAAAAATATTTTCCAAATCGATTGGGGTTCGGAAGTAATTCAAATTTGAGGCGGGGGCTCGGGGTTGGCAAGATCCGGGTTTGGAACTCGAGATTGAAGTTCGGCACCAACAAAAGCTCGTTAATTGGGTTCGGGATTGAAGGTTCGAGATCGGAACTCGAGATTGAAGTTCGGTACCAACAAAAGCTCGTGGAATTGAAGGTTCGACATTGGAAAGTCGAGATTGAAGTTCGGTACCAACAAAAGCTCGTTAATTGGTTCGGAATTGAAGGTTCGAGATCGGAAAGTCGAGATTGAGTTCGGGATCAACAAAGCTCGTTAATTGGTTCGGGATTGGAAAGGTTCGGGATCGGAAAGTCGAGATTGAAGTTCGGGGTACCAACAAAAGCTCGTTAATTGGTTCGGAATTGAAAGGTTCGAGATCGGAAAGTCGAGATTGAAGTTCGGCACCAACAAAAGCTCGTTAATGGGTTCGGGATTGAAGGTTCGAGATCGGAAAGTCGAGATTGAAGTTCGGGACCAACAAAAGCTCGTTAATTGGTTCGGAATTGAAGGTTCGAGATCGGAAAGTCGAGATTGAAGTTCGGTACCAACAAAAGCTCGTTAATTGGTTCGGGAATTGAAGGTTCGAGATCGGAAAGTCGAGATTGAGTTCGGATCCAACAAAGCTCGTTAATTGGGTTCGGGATTGGAAAGGTTCACAAAAGCTCGTTAATTGGGTTCGGGATTGAAGGTTCGAGATCGGAAACTCGAGATTGAAGTTCGGTACCAACAAAAGCTCGTTAATTGGTTCGGAATTGAAGGTTCGACATTGGAAAGTCGAGATTGAGTTCGGGATCAACAAAGCTCGTTAATTGGGTTCGGGATTGAAGGTTCGAGATCGGAAACTCGAGATTGAAGTTCGGCACCAACAAAAGCTCGTTAATTGGATTCGGGAAACCAAGAAAGCTCCTAACTGAGTCCGGGGCCGAGCTGGGCCTAACTGGATTTCTTCAATTACGGAAAATCCCATAATCTGCAATTAGAGAGCTTCTTCAATTATAGGAAATCCGTAACAATTTTGATTACGGGAGTGGTACAAAAATGCCGTTATTGCCGTAACGCATTGTGCGTAATTGTGCCAAGCCTTGACCAGCAGATATAGGTGGATCTACCTAAGCATATTTATCCCCACAAATTAAGAAATCTTGGTATCTTTCGATAGCCCTGAGAGTTCTCTATTAGCTCACCTAAATTTCAAAAAATTTGGTCAAGTTTGAACAAAGTTATAGCCAAAAATTTTTGAAAACCTGGTTGCTTGTGTACTTTTTTGGCCATAACTTTGTTCAAACTTGACCAAATTTTTTGAAATTTTGTAGGCTTGTAGAGAATTCTTAGGGCTATCGAATGATACCAAGATTTCTTAATTTGGTTGACTTAGACAAAAGTTATGGGCAGTTTTTTGTTGAAAATTTTCAATTGATGGTTTTTTTATAATGTCCTTTTTATGGCTTTTTTTATAATGACTATCCCAAAAAAATAAATGAGGCACTTTCCAAATGGAGCATTTTTTGGCTCGAGAATGTGTCGAGAATGAATGTACAAATTTTACATCAAAAAATTCTGCCGAACTGACAAATAGGGGTGCTAGGAAATGCGGAGAAATAAAACGGAGTTCATGAATTTTCGGGCGAAAAAAAAATGCCATTTGGCCATTTAAATAGGATTTTGTTGGCCCAAGAATTATGTCGAGAATTTGCTCGCATCAGTGCCCTCGGGGGAGGGGGCGAGGGTGTGGCAATGATTTCATTTTGTCAACTTCTTACAAACTTTAAAAGTTCTGTGCCATTGAACTAGGTGACAAGCATATAGCGAGACCAAAAATGTGGTGCGTCAAGACTCTCGTCAGCGGACGCGCTTTTTGTCGAGAGTTTGGGGCCACCGCCTGACAAATCGGGCACAGCGTGTGCCGTGCCACCATCCGCCGTTGGCACCCAATTATCACTAATTATTGTATCACAGGTCACGCAAGCACTTGAATGGTGCCAACTTCTGGCGCGCTGTTGTCATCATATATGCAAAAAAAAAAATTCACGGAACGCCAAACGCAAAATTAAAAAATGGCACGACTGCCGCCCCGCCGGGGGTTGTGCCGTGCCGCCATTATTTGCGTTGTGCTACAACAGTCCAAAGTGTTTTGTGCTGCTGCCATTGGCTTCGCGCACTTTTAAATGGGGCCGGAAAACACCGCCAATGGCACGGCAAAGGCCCCCCCCCCGCCCAAAAAAAAGAAAAATTGAAAAAATTAATTAATTAAATTTCAGGCAAATTAACTTTCAAAAATTTTGAGAGGAGAGAATGGCACTGTGGTCACAATTTTGTGATTCGAAAATTGAAATTCCAAATGATTTTAACTAAATTTTTTAACACTTTAAGGGGGAGGAGCCATGCCATGCCAAAAATGACATTGGCACACTTTTGGGGGCTATGTACGGCACGGGCACAAACTGCTGATTTGGGTGCTAAGAATACATCTTAAATTGCGCGGGGGGGGTAGCGGAACGTGGGACCAACAATTACGCTATTTCGGCGTGGGAAATGAGTTGGGCCGGATATTACACGACGACGGCACACAAACAAAAAAAGTGCCACCATCCCCGTCAGATGGATGCCAAAATGGAAAATTTTATAAAATGGGCGGGGAGGGCACAACTGTGCCGCTTTTGGTTATATAAAAAAGTGATGGGAAATTGAGCGCCGCGCATTTCTTGCACCCATTTTTAGCAACAACAAAAAAAATGATAATAATTGGACACGGGTGAAGACGAAGGTGGCAACATTTTTAATACGAAAAGAATGGGGAGGGAAGTTAATTAGAGTTAATTAGCATTAATTAGTGAATTTGTGCAAAAAAGCATAAAATTTTGAGTAAAAATGAGACGCAATTAGAGGATGATAATGTGCGAAGAAAAGTTGGTTTTAATTTGTACTCATTTCAAAATGTTAATGAACCATTTTTTGAGAAAAAAATATGGCACAAAATGTGAAAAAATATAGGAATTAGAAAAAAAAAATTTTAGCAACAAAACGGGAGGGGTCCAGCGGTGCCGAAAAGCGCCGTCGGGCAAAAATTAAAACCGTGTTTTTTAACAGATTTTCACCAAAAAATTGCTTATTTTGGATTTTTTGTGAAATTTCAAATTCGGGAGGAATTTCGGGACAAAATTTACTCGGGGGATGGTTGAAGAAATTTAAGAAAATGTGGAGGAGCAACACTTATAATAGAGTCTAAAAATTGATAATCGAAAAAATGCCATTTAAAAGTGCATTTGAATGGCATCGAAAATTTTGTGGAAAATTCATTTAAGAAACATACGGTACGGTAATAATTACTAGGGCCCCGACTTTTAGTGAAAAAACTTTTTTTTTTGCTCAATTGATTTGAAGAAAGGAGCTCAAAAAACGCATTTCTGCGTTAAAATTTTTTCATTTGGACGTCATTTTTCGTCACTAGAAATCACTATTTTGGCGTTTTGTCACTTAAAATAGTGAAAATTCACTTTTTTGGCTTTTTGTCACTATTTTTCATTATTTCGAGATTTTTAGTAAAATTTATTAACAAAAATGTCAAAAAACCAAAAAATACACCCTTAAGAATCGACCTAAATTTTTTTTCAAAAATACACCCCTAAGAATCGACCTAAAAATTTTTTAGAAAAAAATTCTCAAAAATTCATTCACCAAATTTTTTTTTTGATTAAATTTTTGGTTTAAAATGTCAATATTTGCCAAGCAATTATTAAAAAAGTAAATTTACTTCATTTGCAACTGCATTCAGTGAATAAAAAAAAATTTTGCTTAGATTTTTGACTGAAAATTATGTCACTATTCGTCACTATTTTGGACTTTTTTCACTATTTTTTTTCACTATTTTGGCACTTTTTCGTCACTATTTTAGTTAACTATTTTGCGATTTTTCGTCACTAAAAGTCGGGGCCCTAATAATTACTGTACGATGTCGCAAAAAAAAAAAATTGGGGGGCTTAATTTTCGGCTACATTTTTTACTGTCTATTCCTGTGTAGTGAGTGCACAAACAAAATGAGGCGGAGAGGCTACCGGCACAAATGTGCCGTGCCGTAAGTCACAATTTTCAAAAAGTATGGGAGGAGGGAGGGCATTTAATGTGCGGCGGCGGCACAAAGAGGGTGGAAGAAAAATTGTTATTTTTTTTTTGCGCGAAATTTTGCCGCCGTCGCCGGCATGGTGGAAATGCCGTTGTGGCACACTACCAAACGCTGAACTAATGATTTCTGAGGAATGATGATAGTGATGATGATGGTGGTCATGAACCCTCCTAATTGTACCCCCTGCAAATCGTAAAAACTGACAATTGACGAAATTAATGCCTTTGGGGGCCCTTTTTATGTTTGCCGCCCCTCCCTTTTGCCCCCCGGGGATAATATGTAATAAGTGGTGATTTCTGAAAATGGCACTATGATAATGATGGTTGATCATTTGCTCCCAGGTAATTGACTCATTTAGCGTCATGTCAGACAATTTTTTTTTTTTTTTTGAAAATCGTAACTCATCCCTGGCGCGAAGCCCGGACGAGGAGCCGGGGAGGCGGTAATTATTGCCTAATTCTAAAAATTTTTTAAAAAATTTAGTGAAATGGAAAACCCAGTCGTAATGAGGCCGAATAGGGAGAGAAACACGGCACTGTGAATGACAAATAGGAATTTTGAGTGATGGGGCGCAGGGGTGCCGAAGAAAATTTTGGCGAATTTTTTGCACAAAATTTTTGCCAAAAATGCCAAAATCGGCAGTCTGTAACCCAAAAAATGGCACGAAAAATGCCATAGTTTGGCCAAAATGTTGCTTAATGAACAATTAATTAGCGCCAAAATGGTATTCTTTTCTTTTTTTTTGTGCCGCCTATCGGCGAGCGACACCCAAAATCAGATGAGAACTAATAAAAATTTAATTGCCAATTTTCAAATGTGTGAAAAAGCGCAGTTAAATCTGAGAAAATACAAATTGCTTATGCCTAATTGTGTCCTCATAATATAACCGTCCCAGTCTTTAAACCTCCGCACCAATTAATTAATTGCGCTAATTACCAGGCGGCACCCAACCTAATTAGTGCCGCTCATTAGCCAGCACATTGCCCTCGTGACTGGACGCGGTGCGGCATATCCCCAAAGTGCCATTGAAATGGCGCCGTGATTTTTTTGAACGGAAAAGGAAGCGGCACAGCAGCTTTAACCAACACGCACATTAAAATAACCCGTAAGAAAAGCCAATTTTGTGCACTCATCGCACAAAAAGTCATTAGCACCTCATCCCCCGGGGGCACTAATGGGTTTTTTGGCAGCGGCATGAAAATGAATAAAAGAAAAGGTGCCCTCCGTGTGGGGGGGGGGGGGTAATAATCAGTGCTAATGAGATAGGCGTGACCCCTTTTTTGTGCCCCCCAGCGGCTTTATCCGGCTTTATCCCCCCTTTTTATGGGACGCCGGCAAATTTTGTGCAAATTTGAAAATGAATGGGGCATATAGCACACAAAGCAAATGAAGATGGCCAAAAATAGAAATTAGGTGCCTAATTGGAGTGCCATGCCAATTTTGGAAATTGAAAAGCGTGTGCCCTCGGGGGAAATGAGTGCAGCGAAACGGAACACCCCCAAATTTAATTTAAAATTCAAACGATCAAAAATCAACATTTAAAAATGGCATCATTTGAAATTGGGGGAGGCATTTGAAAATGGGAATTTCGTTATACAGTAGCCATGAAGAAAACTGTTACAGTATGCCTTACTTTTTTACGGCTTCATTTTTAATACAATATTTTTCATTTCATACATATGTTAATTTTTAGAAGAATATTAATTTTATTGAAAAATTTTAATAATAAATTTTAGAAAATTTTTTAAATAATAATATTCTTTTTAAATTTTCTTTAAGTGTCAATTTTTATGAAGTATACTTTTCAGACAATTCCAAAATGCCAATGCATTTCCGTTAAGAAATTTAGCCAAAAGCGCCTAAAGAAGCTAAAATAACTGGGTACTTGTAGGTTTTGCTACCCCCCCCCCCCCATAAAAATCTCGTAATCCCGACAAAGGAAAGCACTTTTCTAGGGCAGTTTTGGGCGCTGATCAAGAATCTGACGTCAAAACATGCAAAAATCTATGATTCAATCAATGATTTGCATCCAATGATTTTGTCAATGATTTTTTTTTTAAGAATTAACAATTCTTATCGTATATCAATCGATTCCTGTAGTGGAGAGGAAACGAATGGTACTTGTTTCAGCATTCTACGATGCCTCTCTATCAAAAGTTATAGCGCCCAACAAATTTTGTACTGGGATGGGACTGCTTCATGTGTTTTTCAAAAAAAAAAAAAAGAGAAAGACATTCTTTGGCATTTTTCCGAAAAATCTTTGACAAAATCATAGACTTTTTGCAGTTTTGACGTCAGATTCTTGATCACCGCACAAAACTGCGCTAGAAAAGTGCCTTCCTTTGTCGGGATTACGAGATTTTTATGGGGGGGGGGCTACAAGTACCAATAACTGTTATCCAATTTTGTAGATGGCATCATGTAAATGTGCCTAAATTATTTCATTAATTAATTTAATTGGACTTTTTAGTCACCAAAAAGTGCTACCGGAATTCCGATGAATAATAATAATAATAATTGTTGTTTTTTCGGTCTGTTTATTACTACCTTAATGGCACACACCTCAAAATATGTTTGGGCTAATTAATTGTCTCCTCTAATTGCCTTTTTTTTTGTCTTAAATTTTTGCGCGAAAAAAATGTCCGCCATTTAAATTAATTAAACAAAAATTTTTTTTTACTTCCGTTTTTGCCAGTAAATTTTGATTTAACACATTAATTGGCATTCATTCATATTTTTTTGATGTTTATCTTCCACAAATGCAATAGGAATCTGTAAAAATAGTATAGAAATAAAATTGCTATTAAAAAAATAATTTTAAATGAATTGATGAATACGGTCGGTTGTGACTGACCGGTTACTGTAAACCACCGAATTTGGCATATGTATCAAAAAAGGAAAATGGAGAAGCGAAACCGAGAGTCGAGAATTGACTTTGTTGAGGTCTCGATCCCCCAAAAAACAAGCAAAAAATTTTTTTTAGTATTTTCTAACGAATTTTGGAGAATTTGAAAAAAAGGGGGGGGGGGGTGCCGACGATGGCGCCGTGCCACCGGCGAAACATTGTCTCTTGGTTAAGAAATTTTCAGCAAGTCAATTCTCGCCTAAAAATTAAGTGTATGAATGTCTTAGAAGGGGTAAAGCGACAAAAAGAAACCCTTAGTTCCCAACAAAAATTTTTTTTTATTTTCCTAGAAATTTTTTGGGTGGTGAGGGGGGCGGGGGCGATACGTACCAGCAGACAGGGACGGTCCCAGGATTTCGGCTGGGGGGGGGGGGGGTACCTCCCCTCGGGCGACGACCTTTTTTATTTTTATTTTTTGCTTTTCACACCCGTTTTTTGTGGCGCGGTTTTTCCAAAATTTTTTTTGGGAGACAGGGGGTCCGGTGGTGCCGATAGGCGCCGCCGGGAAAATTTTTGCGGTTTTAAATGCGGTTTGTTAACAATTTTGTCCAAAAAATGACCAAATTTTGTGATTTTAATCCATTTTTAGGAGATTTTCATCAAAAAAATGTCGATTTTTTGAAAATTTAGTGCAAATTTTTTGGAAAATTTTGGTGAAAGGCTAGGTCTGGGGGGGGGGGGGGGTACCACCAAGGAAAATCTAAAATTTTCAGCAAAAATACTATTTTTTCCTTAAAAATTTCGGGTGCGGGGAGCCTTGGGGGGTACGTACCCCGCGCACCCCCCCCCCCCCCCCCCCCCGCCCCCCCTGGGACCGTCCCTGCCAGCAGAGCAAGGAAATTTCAAATTTTTGTATCCTTGCTTCGAGATTAGAACTAAAATCTATTGCGGGATGGGATCCCGCGCGATTAGCACGCAATTCCCGAATTTTCCAAATAATGCGGGATCCCAAGCTCTAATATTTCGCCTACCCCTATCCCCCCCCCCGCCTCTGAGACCTTCGAGTGTGGTTCAAAAAAAAAAAACTTTTTGCCAGCACCAGCAGGGTTTCTCGATTCTCGGCACTGAAAGCTCACATGGTCCAGGGGGGATAATCCCCGGAAAAAACAGGCATGAATTATCGTGGGACACCCTCCCCCCCACCTCATAAATATGGCCAAATAATTATCGGGACGAGTGTCGTCCCACCCCATCCTGTGGCTGGAAAATTCCGTTTTCCTCTGCCAGTGTGTGTTACCATTGACACAAAATGCATCGGCCCACGATGGCACGCCAGTGCCACAAAATTCAACACATCATCATCATCCATTTCCTGTCACACCGTTCATCAAAAGCGTCATCATCACACAAATTGCCCGGTTCATCGGAATATGAAAATGATTCATTCCGCCGGGGGCAATAAATTGCCATTTTGACTGGTAAAACAGGCATTATCTCTTTTTTTTTCTCGTGGTCACATGAGAAAGTGTTAAAAGCATATTGCATTTGAATGTGTAAACAAAACAAAATTCCATCGTATCAAACAAACCTAGCCATTATTAAACAAAATTTTCACATTTTTTCTGTAACAAAATTCTTTTTTTTTCCCCGACTAATTGTCGGTTATTATGTAGAAAATAATTTTTGTTTTAAAGTTTAATGAACTTTTGAATTTTTTTTTACCATTGACAAAATAAAAATGACAGTCAAAATGAGACACCAAAAAGGGAGTGAAGGCAAAAAATTGGTAATGAAAATCGGTGACAAAATTGATGAATGATTTGACAATCAATCACAAGGCGTAGCCTGAGGGGGCGAAAAGGAAAATTTGTAATTTACGAAATTCATTTGTTTCTTTTTTGATAAATTCCGGAGGCAAAATTGGGAAATTTTCCGTGCCAAGAAAAATCCAACAAAATTTCCACCAACGGCAGTGTTTTCAAATTTTGTCGGCAATCACCACCATCGTCAAAGGCTACGCCCCGTGTGTGCCATGCCATTTTTCGAAGGGGAAAAGATCATTATCATTATTGTTTTTATTGTGGAAATGTGTCCTAACAACATGTGAAAATTCGAGTGATGTAATATAAAATGGAAAATTGATCGACTTTGCCAAAAACAAAAAAAAACGTATTGGAATTTCTCTCAGATCATTTGCCACAGCCACTTCAAAAGTGTCGATCAGTCCACGACGGCATTCTTCCTTCTCCTCCTCCCTCTGATCGATCGATCGTCCGTCAAATCAATCAGTCCCCCTTGAACATCAGCCAAACGCGCGGGCTTTCGATGTACCCTGAAACAGCACAGCTCCGTTCACAGTCTCTGAAAGTGTGTCCCATCCGGCGGTTTCCACCGTGGGATTTGTGCCGGTTGATTATATTTCAGATCACAAAAATTTCGCCAAGAAACAAGTGTAAAAAAATAATATATTGTAACAAGATTTGTTGAAAATGTTTGTGATTAAGCGAATAAAAAATGAGCGGTTAAAATTGTCTTTTTTTCCTTAAATGACAGTAATTGAAATAATTATAAGAAATGTTCGCTTCGCCCAATGGGTGGGTAACAATAAGAACAACAACAACAACAACAAATTCGGCCTCGTCCCATTGTGGTATACCATAAGAGTTTGGTTGGCTGAAATGGGTTTTGAATAAACAAATTCCTTAAAAACACATTAAAGCAGCGCGATCGAAGCCATTAGCACTCTTTGGCTGGCTATTTGATCAGTGCGCAAATTTGTTAAAATGATAAAATCCATTTTTTTAAAATCGTATAATGAATTGAATGGTTCTTGGTAATGAAGCGATGATGAGATATCGGCCGAAAATTCAAAACGCCACAATGAATAATGAATGATATGACCCAAGAAAAAACAGGCACATAACCATGGAAGGGTGGGAGGGTTTCATTCTTTTCTTGATATTTCTGTCAAATATTTTTTCAAATTTGGTAAAAAATTTCTTGGCAGCGCCTATCAATTGGTTAGACTCTCAGTTTTTGAACCAAAAATCTCCAAAATGGATAATGAAAAATACCGCAAAAATTTTTTGGGACGGAAAAGGGAACTCCTGTCCGAATTTTCGTTTTCCTGGTTACGAGCCTGCATGTCTGACCACCACCACCACCACACCAGGAGGAAGAGATTGAAATGACGCCGCCGGTCCTGTCCGGTCTGACCTGAGTTGAACTCCGACGACAGATAGCCGCCATGGTCCATGAGCATGTGATTTTTGAGGTCACCCCATTCGCTGAGTTTGCTCTGACAAATGGGGCACAGATAGCCATGGTCCTCCTTCACATGGTCCTCCATGTTCAGGAAACGATTGCATTTGTAGTCGCAAATTTTGCACTCAAATTTGATGATGCCCGTGTGGATGCGCTCGTGGGTGGTCACCTATCATGGGAAAAGGTGGCATTTTTTTGGATCAAAAAAACAATGAGCATTTGAATTTATGAGAATGGAAGTATCAAGAGTGGAAAATGGGGGTACCAAGACGTGGAAATAGGGGTACCAAGAATGGTTGCCAACTGATGGCATTCGAATTTATCAATGAAGGTACCAAGACCTGAAAATAGGGGTACCACGATTTGAAAATGGTGGTACCAAGAAGTGCTTACCAAACTGATGGCGTTTCAATTTAAAAAGGAACCAAAATATTCATCGGGTGATTAGTTTTATGAAAAATACGGAAGAGAGTATTATAAGATGTCAACAAAAAATGATGAGAGGATATCTCCAATTGAATTAGGTATACCAGGAAAAATGTACATAAGACATTTTTAATTTTCGCAATTAAATCCCAGTAATTATGGCATTAGTAGTAAAAATATTGTAAAATTTGTCACCCACCGCCGTTTCGCTGATGAACAATTCCTCGCAGAAATGGCACTGGTAAGTCTTGGTGAACACATGCGACATTTTCTTGTGCTTGCGCAACTTGCGCGGCGTCAAAAACTTCTGATTGCACAGATTGCATTTGAATCCCGAATTGTGGCCACGATGGAATTTGGTCCGGTGGTTGTACAGGCGCACGTCGTTGCACAGATTGCGCGGCGGCACACATTCAAAACAGAGGTAAATCTGTGCATGGGGAGGAGGAAACAATTAAATTAATCAAACAAATAGGCAAAACTTGCATTCCCCGTTTTTTGGTCCCATTTTTTCAATTTGTTTTGGCAAGGGCATGTGTATTATATGTGGTATAAGCAGAGACGAACTGCTCCATCTACAATTAGTTAATTCCCCAATCCAAGCAAATTGAATTTGGGATTTTTTTTGGCAGAATTCTATGGGATTTTGAGATTTCCGATGTAACCCCTCCAAAAAGTATGCTCCTGGTTTTCTATCAGGGTATAGGTATGTTGTGTACGTGCACAAAAACATGTGCAGATCCCGTCGAGCATGCCCTAAGCCATGAGTTAAATGGCACAAAATGAGACAGTGTCACTGTCCGTACCAAGAAACTAGCTCAAATTGGGGAATGCAAGCAAGCGTAAAAAATGATTAATGATTATGAAAATGATTGTAAAATCCAAATGGGAGAGGCGCTCCAGCCAAACCAATGAAATGAAAAACAATAAAAATTCAACAAAATTGCCAATTTTGTGTCAGTCATAAATCTCATGGTAAGAGGCAGGAAAAATAGACGAAAAAGGTAATTTTCTTGACCATTTCACACAGATGGTCCACCATCTCGGCCTTGCTCGGCACCGCCTTGAAGCACTTCAAACATTGGACCCATTCCGCGCATTCCGTATGCTTTTTGGCGATGTGTTTCTTCAGCGAATATTCGTTGCGGTAACGCTTGTCACAGAATGGGCACTGCGGTGACACCTTCTTCTTGTACAACCGCTTCGGTTGAAAGAGCACACCGAAGCGGTCAAACCGGGCGGGCACACCGCCGGTCAATTCGCCGGGCAATGGAATCCTAAAAAAATGTGTCAATTATATTGTATCAATGTAAGTGTTGTACCAAGAGGGTGTCAAACACTCAAAATTGAATGTACAAGGCCTGGGATTAACCGTTTTTTTAACGGCGGTCATCGCAAATGTTTTTAAATTTTCGAAAATTTAGCCAAAATTCCAAAATGGGGATAATCAAAATTATATCCCAGTATTTGTCATCCGTAATCAGTACTAAAAACAAACGTACTCTTTGATGTTCACTTCGTATTTCGATGCGTCCAAATCCTCCTGTGGCGGAATGAAACCGCCACTGACGAGTTCGTCTAATCGGTTCGCCTCAAACTCTTCCTTTCTAAACAATATTTACATTCATGCGATTTGTAACATTTGTTGCCATTTTGTAAATGAATAGGGGGAAAAGATTATGACATCCAAACACATTGACTAAACTCAATTCCTCGAGCCCATTCTGAATAAAAAGAGTTCCCAAAATTTTGAATTTCCAACTGTTTATCCGAGTTAATCCGACAATTGAAAAATTATTAACCAAAAAAAGAAGTAATTTTTATGATAAAGTCCTGAAAACTAATTGGAATCTGTCATATTTCGGTTCCGTAACAAAATGGGTGAAAATTTTACCCCCCCCCCCCCCTCCAATTCTATAGTTTCCAATTTTAATTTATAATTTGGACAACCTTTGCTGTCGAACTTCGTCCTCCTGTTGGCTCACATATGCCGCGTGTTCCTTGGGATGCCTGTCGCGCAAATGTCGCTCATAAATGTGCTTGTCCAGAAAACGGTTCCTGCATATGCGACATCGGAGCATCTTTGACCGGATCAGTTTCCGGATCTCCGACGGTTTGGTCGGGTGCGCAACGGCACCCGCAATTTCGTCCGCACTTTGGGTTCGGATCACCAACGGCACCGGCTTAAGCACCTTCACATTGCTGTTGTGGCCTTGAAAATGTGTGGGGATAAGAACTCATACAAAAACGTAATGGCAAAAACCAACGGCAATTATTTTAGTTTTTGAAATCGGTAAAATTTGTGCAGGCGGTGATTCCGGTCCTGGCATTCCTTCGCAATTTATTACAAACAAAAAATTTTGAAAAAATCATATTCGGCAACTACACCCGACCGGATTAAAAATACTGTTCTCCGGACTCACTGATGATAATCACGGCATTTTTCAAAAGATGGACTCGAGAAAGCATTGATAGCCATGCTATAACAGAAATCAATCTTTTGATTTACATACCATTAACTGTCACGTCCGAAGTGGACGGTGTGAGTGGAGTGAGATCCGGTTCAG
Organism: Heterodera schachtii; assembly: GCA_023374025.1. NCBI lineage: Eukaryota > Metazoa > Nematoda > Chromadorea > Rhabditida > Heteroderidae > Heterodera > Heterodera schachtii. Next base: position 399,850 of record SIJG01000081.1, on the reverse strand, counting down.
ATGAGATAACTGTTGTTGTGACCGATAAATTGGAGACAGATGTTGTCGCTGCCGGAGCAGCAGTGGAAGGGGCTGACCAAAAAGTGAACGCTCCATTGATTGGTGTACCGGACGCATTTAACACCTAAACAGTTAAATGCAATTAACTAATTAGCAGAAATAACGGTTTTCACTAATTAGTGTAATTAAAGGTAATTAGCGCGAAATTAAAGTTTCTATTTAATCACCGTTCGTTTAAAATTTGTTTCATTGTATTCTGCTGTTGGCTCAAGTTGAAGCTTGAGCGTCTCTCTTTGCTGCTCATCACAAGTGGCTGATAATATGCCTTGGTTCAGTATGATTGGCATTATCTTAACCAAGAAATTTGGCAATTTTTGTTACAAATTCGGCAAAGTTTTGCGCTTGCTTTGGCCATTACTCGTGGTACAAAAAACGACGAATTAAACAAAGACAACAACAAAGGAAGACAGACATAAATGCCAAAGGGAAAACCGTAAAGCGCAGAGAAAGAAAATTTAATTTTTGAAAAAAATATGGCCAAATGAAAGCAATCGAAGACAAAAAAGACAGTGAATCAGTCTCGCGGCAGAGAAAACAGGAAGGGAAAAGCGTGGACAGGCAGAGGGAGGGACGGCATACGTCAGACAGCGTTTTTGAATTTGTTTATTTGTTACGAAATATTTAAAAACAATTTATTGAAACGAACACAAAAAATTAATTTTTAAATTACTGTAATTTTTGGAACTTTTTTTTTTTTACTTTTTTTTCGAACGTGCATGTCCATGGTCTCGTAATATCGCAAGTTACCTAATTGTTAATTTCCCCGTTTTACAAAGTCTTAAAAAATGCTAAAGACTGTGGCATCTTTGACTTGAAAATTATGTAAACTAAGATTTTTTTTGTTGATATTTTATTGGTAAATAATTGTCTTGAAATCTTCATAACAATACAATGGGCAGAGACGACAGAACGGCTTGGAAAGCCAACTATTTCACTCGCATTATTGTACATTCTTTCATAAAATTTTTTTATGAATTTGTAATTTTTTAGTCGCTTTTCGAAGAATACCCAAAATGTCTTTTGGTCGGTGTCGACAATGTTGGGTCGAAACAAATGCAGGAAATTCGCGGGGCAATGCGAGGTTTAAAAATTCATAATATTGAATCATTAACTCTCAACAAAACATCGTTAGGACATGGTGAAATTTTGATGGGAAAGAACACAATGATTCGCAAAGCCATCCGTGGAAATCTTCAAAAATTCCCGTTGCTTGAGAAACTGTTGCCTTACATTGTTGGCAATGTCGGATTCGTTTTCACCAACGAGGATTTGGGTGATGTGCGCAAAAAACTGTTGGAGAACAAACGAGTAACTTTTTAAATACAATGTTCATTTGAGTCAACGAATCGGATCAGGGTTTTGCCAGGGTTTTCCCTGTTCGTCCGTTTGAAAAAATGTCGGACTGGGTTTTAGACAAAATAACTGTTTTTCCCCAAAAGCCGTGTTCTAGTCCTATTTTTAATTGTTCCTTTTGTTAAAGTCAGGGAGTTCCGGCTATAGCCTTCCTGGTCCCGAAATTTGCAAAATCCTTTCCAAATTCTACAAAAAAGTTAAATAAAGACGGCTAAATTTAGGGCGCGCCTGCAAAGGCTGGTGCCATTGCGCCGTGTGACGTGCGATTGCCGCCTCAAAACAGTGGGATGGGTCCGGAGAAGACGTCCTTCTTCCAAGCCCTGCAAATTCCGACCAAAATTTCGCGTGGTACCATCGAAATTCTCAACGAGGTCCATCTGATCAAGTTTGGGGAGAAAGTCGGTGCTTCCGAGTCAGCCTTGCTTAACATGTTGGGCATTCAACCGTTTTCCTACGGACTGGTCGTTGAGCAGGTTATTTTATCGCAATATTTTTATATATTTAATATGTACATAAATGTTATTTGGGCGGTTACTCTGTTTCCCCAAAAGTTAAAATAATGATTTGGAAATCGAGTTCCAATTCAATAAACCGGCATCAGCATTTTCATGGCAAATAAAACTCATTTTCGAGACTTTCGTTACCGAATTTTGTGATTAAATTGCTTTCAGGTTTTCGACAATGGTGCTGTCTACTCGCCCGATGTGCTTGATGTGACGACGGCTGATCTGCTTACACGTTTCCAACAAGGTGTGCTCAATGTGGCCGCACTTTCACTTGGCATCGGCTATCCGACCAAGGCATCGGCGCCTCATCTGATTGCCAACTGCTTTCAAGAACTTGTTGGCTGTTGCTGCCGAAACGGACGTGACGTTCAAAGAGGCTGAAAAGGTTCGGGGGAAATGGATGGTTGGCTCATTTAAGTCAGATGAACGAAAAAGTTCTGTCGACAACCGAAAAGACATAATTTCTGTTTTTTATTTGCCAATAGCGTAGTTTGTGTCTCCCTAAAAGGAGTGAAATATGTTTCCGGTGGGTTTTGGGGTCGAACTGGTCCGAAATTCGAAAAAGGGATATCGAATTTATGATGGGCTAATCCGAAAATCCCCAAGAATTGCCTTACCGGTTTTAAGTCTACAATATCGGCAACCTAATGTCGCTTATTCCAACTGTTTAGGTCAAAGAGTATTTGGCTGATCCGTCCAAATTTGTTTCCGCCGTTGCCGCTGCTGCTCCGGCAGCCGGTGGTGCCCCCGCTGCAAAAGAAGAGGCCGCCCCGGCAAAGAAAGAGGAGGAGAAGGAGGAATCCGACGATGACATGGGCTTTGGACTGTTTGATTAATGAAATTTGTTTTTTGTCCGCTCGTGGGCCATTGTTTATGTTGATTAATTGTTGCGCTCTTTGCCCAAGCAAATTCATTTCGAATTTGGCTTATCAAAGCCTATCTCACAAATACCTCGCCATTTTTTTTGAACTTGAAAATTTATGGTTTCGTTCTTTTCCAGGGTATCCAATTTTTTGCATTGTTTTGCAACTGATACAACATGATCATCTACAAGGACGCGTTCACAGGTTCTGTTTTTTGGTTTTCATTATGTTAGTATGGCCTTGGTCTGAATGCACATCTCATTATTCCTTGTGACATAACTTGGAAGTTCTTTTTTGTTGTGACTCGGGTGCAGTCCACTTGGTCGAGTGGGCTACATTCCAGTCACAACAGTTGTATTCTGAAAATCATTCTCAATGGGTTCATTTATCCCGTTTTAATGTCCATGGGCCTTGAGTTTGGCATCTTTTGCCGGCTGGCGATTGTGGTGCTAAACGAGTCATCCCGTGGCAAATTGACACGCTGTTTATATACAAACCCTTTTCCAATGGCCGCAAATTGGAATTGTAAAAAATCAGCAACAACCATTCAGCTCTTACCAAAAAAATTTTTTTATTGAAAAAGGGATTTTAAGACATTGACAATTTTTACAACGGTGCTTATTTGTTTGACAACTATAATTTCAGACGATGAGCTTGCCTCTGACTCGTTCCCGATGAAGTTGGTCGACGACCTGATCTACGAGTTCAAGGGTCGCCATGTCGTGCGAAAGGAGGGCGAAATTACGATGAGCGGTGCCAATCCGTCAGCGGAGGAAATGGACGAGGGCACTGAAGAGGCGGTGGAACGCGGCATTGACTTTGTGCTCAACCATCGACTACAGGAGATGAATTGTTACGAGGTTTGATGGGACTGTTGCTCAAATTTTGCGTGTGCCATCATTTATATTTTTAATGTTCAGAACCAGGCAACATTTAAAGGCTACGTCAAGGACTTCATGAAAAAGGTTTGTTCAAAAATTAAACATTGATATATATTGGATCAATTTTAAAAAATAATAAACTTTGCGGTAGTTGGAAGAAAAGGGATCGATAAAAAATCTTAGAGTGAGGGTCGATAAAACCAGGAGGGGTTTTTTGATTTTGTTTTTTTTCGAGAAATCCCTAAAATAAATAAGTACCATGTTCACCCATTACTATAAAAAATACTCATTGTCTGAACAAATAATTTAAGAAAAACAGTAAGGTATTAAATTGTCCCGCTGGCGCCGTTTTTTAGGGTTTTTATCAATTTTCGACAGTTTTTCAATGTTTATTTTGGGCTTTCATCCCACTTTCCCATTTTGCCCTTTAGATCATTGAGTACATGGAGAAGGAGCAGAAGTCGGCTGACGAAATTGCTGCGTTCAAGAAGAAGATCCAGGCCTGGGTTGTCTCATTGTTGGCCAAGGACCGTTTCAAGAATCTCGCATTCTTTATCGGTTGGCATTTTGTATCATACCACTTACACTAACCAAGGGTGTAGCCAAGGGGGCCTGATGGGTTAACCCTCACCCCCCCCCTGAAATCCAATAAAGTAATTAAACGGAAAAACACCCCTAAAAAGCGAATTTATGAATCCCCCCCCCCCACCCCTCTCTCCGAAGCCATGGGTTGGATACGTACGCCCCTTGACACTAACATGATTTCCGTAATAACTCAAATCCCATTTGTTAAAATTCAGGCGAAAACATGGCCGAGGGCAAGGGCGAAGGACAGGTGGCCATTGTTGAGTACCGTCAGGAGAATGGTGAGGAAGTGCCCACTCTGATGCTGATCAAGGAGGCGCTCATTGTGGAGAAGTGCTGACGACGACGACAAAGACAAACGATATACGAGAAATGCGCGCGATATTATTATTATAACTCTTTTTGTTTTAATATGATATGGTGACACAATGTCCAGTTACTATTACATATTGTTGTTGTTGCTGTTGCTGTTGTTTTGTTGGTTGGCCTTCGTTTGACATCGGAACTCTCAATTGGTTGATTATATTGATGGTAGATAAGATCGCGGTTCGTAACTGTTATCAAAACCATAAAATTTATGACATTCAAGACGCGAGACTATAGTGTCATCGATCACATCCCTCAAATGAAAATAATGTAACAATTTTTTCTTGTACACGAAAATTCCCCATCTCCCCCCTTCCTTGTCGTGGTGGTGTTTTATGAGCTACACAGACACAGAGGACGACTTACGGACAAATGATCTGGTGATGAGTCATGGCTATTTTGATGGCCGCCTCGCCCCGACAACGATGGAATTTGCGACGACGACAGAATTTCGTGTGCTTTTGCTGCTAATTGTTGTTTAGTTTACCTCTGTTTACATTGGGCCATCGCCAACAACAAACGGACGGACGGAGGAAAAGTGAGGCGTGTGCCCCCCGTTAATAGGGGGGGGGGGGGTGAGGCTTATGCAAGAGAAAGGGCAAACAAAACGATCAAATTGCTTTAAGGGAGGGGGAAGGAAGGGCATTTGCTTGATGTCTTTTTTTGATTGCACAATTCCCTCCTCGGCGCCCGCCGGTCACCATTTTCACTTGTCATGCTTTGCTTTTGCGATTAGCGGCTAACACGCGCGGCGCATTGAATCGGAGTTTTGTCGCTTTTTACAATTAATGAATGGGATTTTCGAAATTTTTTTCCCAAAAAAAAAAATTTCTGCTTTTCCACTTTTGTCGAAAACACGAGAAAAAAAAAGCGAATTCTCATGTTTGGCGTAAGTTCCAAAATTTACTTAGTTTCGGCTTTCATGTCATTGAAAAAAATTTTTTTTTGTTTTTGTTTTGCATTTCCTTTTTTTGGGGTTTCCTTTTTTTGGGGTTTCCTTTTTTTGGGGTTTCCTTTTTTTGGGGTTTCCTTTTCCGAAGTTATCCAAAAAAAAAATGTTAATAAATCACCAAAAAATCCCATTTCAGTAGTTTCGTTGTTCACCAATTATGAGTCCAATAACGGCAATGCCATTGGACGCCCTCCTCAAAAATGCGCTGCCCTTTTTGGCCTCCTCATTAAATGATTCGGGTGGCGGCGGCACGGCGACTGATTATCCAGCAAAGGCACCGGACCAAATTTTGTCGGTTAGTTTCAACTTTTTTTTTAAAAATTTTTGAGGGCAAACAAAACACGGCTGACACAGCATTCTCTAGGTAATAATGTTGGTTGTGAGCCTCCTTTTTAAAAAAATTTTAATTTTTGAGGTAAAGCCATTTTCGGGGTTAAAAGATCCGGTTTTGACGTCCATTTCGAGCCCGACTTGGACTCGAACACAAAGTCGAAAATTCAATAATAACGCATTCATATACATTACATATGCACCAAAAAATGCCAGTTTTTTTTTGGCATTTTTTCGATTGAAACTTCGAGCTCGAGACTTTTAAAAGCACAGTTATACAAATACAGCATAATAAACAGCTAAAAACACACAAAGTGAACAAAGACACATGTTTTAAGTTGATTTTGATGCAATGTATTTTTGCATGAAATTTTTATTGCTTTTTTTTTTATTTTGATGTGCCAGCATATAAAATGCTCTATTTTTTCTTATCCAATATCAACCATTTTCCCTTCAAGAAATTGGTCCATGAAAGTGCTTCCCTGGCGTCTACCGCCCGTCTCGACCCGTCCAATCCGACACTTTCCGAATTTCTCCACCGGTGTGCCGCACTGCTCACCCATCCGACAACCCGACCTCTTTTGAGGTCCAAAATTCTACTGCTTCTTTCCAATTTTTGTGGGTGGGGGCATATAATTTTTTTTTGTTTGTTTGTTTCTGTCCCATGGATGTAACCAATTTATAACAATTTTTTGGACTCCCCAATTTTTTTTTTTTTTTTGGACCTCAAATTTCTGAAATCCAAAATTTTCTGCCAGTTACTTACATCCATGGTCATTTATGAGAATTTTTCCACACCCTTTTTCGGTTCTCTATTTCATTTTCAGTTCTCTACAATGTTTTATTGCGAAAAAGTGCTGCAAATTCGGCCCAAATTTGTCTGGCAATTTGCCACTGTTTGAGGGCCGCATTGGACGAACATTTGGGCCCCCAAAATCTCATCGACGTACTTCGTGTCATCCAGGTAATTTTAGAATGGGAATTCAACTTTTTTTAATTGAATAATTCGAATTTGAAGGGGGACATTTCGGCCTTCTCTTCCCTTTCTCCGTTTTTTTCAACCCAAAAAATTTCAAAAAAAATTTTTTTTTTTTTTAATCAACTGCTTGAAAACTTTGTCCACTTTCAGATGCTCACTTATGAACGTGTCAATTTTGGCGATTGGACCAACGAATTGTTGCCTTTTTTGACACGGCAAATGTATGAAAATTGTGGGGAGGATTCAAAATAAAATTTTCACATTTTGCGTTTTGTTTGTTAGTTTGGACTCCGATTGTGTCCCATCGTCTGCCGAACTGTTGCCCTATTGTATGTGCATTTTGTGCAATTTGGTTGGCCAGTCCAAGCAGTTCACCACCCATTTCAAAGAAATGGTGAGTTGGTTGGTGGAAGGGGACATTTTTCGTTTTTTATGGACCAATTTTGAGCATTTTTTGGAAAATCAAAACGATTCATAATGGTTCAACGACACATAGACTTACGGCCCCCCATCGTTTCTCGTCCCTGAAATTTTTTTTCAAATAAAAATTTTATTCTTAGAAAAATTTATATAGAAAAATTTTGAAAAAAATTTAGTAATTAGTCATAAATTAAAAAATGCTAAGAAAATTTTCTAATCTCCGGAGACTTAGAGGCGCCGCTTGGTTTTCCTAGAATTTTAAAAAATCATACCTATTTTAATTTCATTTTTTGGCGAATATTTTCTTAATTTAATTGTTTCGTTTTCAGGACTCCTTCAAGACTATTTGCTCCCGAATTTTGCAATTGTTGTCCCACAATTCGAAGGCATTTATTTCCATTTATTTAAATTAATTGTATTTGTTTTTTCCTATTTTTAAGGCTGTCGTTGTCAGTGCGTTGGTCCTTGTTGGCTATTTGGACGAAAAATCGCGAGACACCGTAAAATTTACCGAAAAATTTTTTTTAGTTAAATTTTTTTTTTTTTTTGATTTTCAGGTGTACAGTCCCCAAAACATTTCCCAAACTTTCCTCTGCATTTTCAACATTCTCTCCAGCGCCTCGCCCGTCGATGATGTGCTAATGACCACTCATATTGCAGCCGATTTGCTCCATCGGTTGGTGATCGGTCAGCCAAAAACGGTAATAATTTAATTATACAAATCGGTTTTTTTTAATTACTAGTAAAATTATTTTTATTTATGCTTTAATATTTTTATTTTACTAATATCATAATCCACCCATCTGTTTATGAAGGTTTAGATGGCTTCTCAAAAAATTTCAATTAAATTAGGAATATTCTCTTATTGCTAAAAAAAAATTTTTTTTTTTAAATTGTTTAATTTTTATTTATTAGTTTAGCAAATTTTCAGTTGGATATTCGGGGGTTTCCCACGAGAAATAAAAAAAAATTATTGGACTATGAATTAATTAATTTTACCTATTTTTTCCCCATTTTCAGCCCAATGATCTCCCTCTGTTAAATGCGACCGCACGGAATTTGAGCACCTACGATTTCTTCGATAAATCCATTCAAAAAACAGCTGCACTTCTCAACGTGTTGGACCCGCGGTCTGAAGAAAGTCGCAAGGTGTTTTTTTCCACTTTTTTAAAATTTATACTTTAAAGAATAGGTAAAATTTTGAAAATTCAACAAAAATGATTAATAGGTTTTTTTCTTCATGAAATTGGCTAACATTTCTGATTGTCCATGGGCCTTGAGTTTGGCACCTTTTGCCGGCTGGCAATTGTGGTGCTAAACGAGTCATCCCGTGGTAAATTGACACGCTGTTTATATACAAACCCTTTTCCAATGGTCGCTAATTGGAATTGTAAAATAAATAGCAACAATGCATTTTTTCAAATTTTATGATTTTTTCCAATAAAAAAAAATCGCTGAAAATTTTTCAAAATTTTTTTTTCATGAAATTCTTATTTAAAAATTTTTAAGATTTTTTCTTGAAAAAGTTCTAATTGTAAGTTAGAAATTTAAAAAAGATTTCGAGGAAAAACGTATCATCCGCTTGTCCATGTCAATTCAATTTTTTTGTTTTTTTACACAGATCTTCCACCTTTTGTTGTCTTTTTGCCAAGTGGACGAATTGCGAGGCCCAATCGCTGCAGCAATTGTCGCTGTTGAGCCCAACGAGCAGCGGCTGAACACGCCGGCACAGGCCATGGTCAACACGGCACGGCTCACTTTCGAGGAGGCCATCTTCCCCGAAGTGCCGTTGACCGCCCTCCAATTGTTGGCATTTGTTATCAAGGCAAGACACAATGGTGGCACTTTTGTTAATTGCACAACAAAATTTAGTTAAATTTTTACAAATCGAATTTCTTTGGTTTTTTTTTTCATTTCCAAAACTCCCTATTTTAAATTTTATCAAAAAATTTCATAAATTTTTTTCAAGAATTTCCAAAAAAAAAACCGAATGAAAATAATCGAAAAGAATTTCAACTAAAAAATTCACAATGCATGCTATTTCAAAGAGTTTATTTGTATATTTGTTGAATTTTTTGGTTTCCTTATTTTATTTAAGAAATTTTTGAATTTTTTGTTGCTTTTCTAAAATTTAGAAATTAATTGGTCAATTTTTGCTCAATTAATTTCCCAAATTAAGGAATCCGTCGATGTTGGCAAAGGCATTCGTCGCCTTTTCTCCTCCTCCTTCGACCCTTTGTGTGCACTCATTGGGCAAACATTGCGAACCGTACGCATTGATCCGTTGGTGTGCCCTCCGTTGGCGCCATTCCATGCCAAACAAATTGCCGAAGCACTTCGACTGGCGGAATGTAATGTGAAAAAGTCGAAAAATTTTTTTAAATGTTGAAATTTCAAAAAAATCAAATTATCTGAAAAACTAAAAAAGGAATCGAGTTCAAAAAATCATTGTTGAAGGATTAAATCCATTCAATGAACCGTTTTTTCAAAAAACTGCTTTGTTTACACTTTAATAGCCTGATCTATCTCCTCTTCAAAATGGCAGTAAAAATGTTTACCAACTTCAAAAGTGCCGAGAAAAACAAAATTCTGAAATGGCCAAAACCGGCTTTTGATTTTTAACCTATTGATTCTATAAAAAATTTTTCGATTTCTCAAAAAAACAGATAATTATGTTACAACCCCGGTAGACAGCCTTGAATTTACAAAAAAAAAAAAAAAAAATTTCTTTTTTATTTTTTTCAAAATTATTATTTTTTTAATTGTATAATTCTTTAGCATTGGCAAATGACGACGACTTTCGGCCCGAACTGCTCGACATTGTGCACGCGCAGCTATGCTCCGACATTTTGGACCACCAACTCAACACCAACCCAATTGTCAACCATTGGCTTTTCACCGACACTTTATCGTCCTCCCCTTCCGCCCCCATTTACAATTACGACTGTTCACTTTCGCTGATGTTGTCCTCCTCTTCCTGCTCCATGTCGGCGCCACCATCGTCATCCAAGCGCCCCCCGAGTCTTCCGTTGTGGAGGTGGTGAATTTTTTTAAAAATAATATTTAGGATTTTTTTTCAACGCCAATTTTCGCTTTCAAATGGCAAATAAAAATCGAAAATTTTCAAAAAAAATTTTTTTTTTTCAAAATACAAAAATTTTTAAGGCAAATAATTAAAAGATTTATTTTTCATTTATGGAAGTAAATCTTCAAATTTTTATTATTTTTTTGAATTTTCTCGAATTTCAGCCTAAATGCCATCCCAATTCCCATCCAATTGATGCGTTTGCTTGCCTCGTTGAAGGACCATTCGAAGGCGCACAAAGAATTGTACTGGAGATCGTTGAAGGTGTGTGTGTAATTTTTATGTAACCACCATTTAAAACCATTTTTTTCTGATGTGTGAGAGTTGAAATATACGGTAATTATACAATGACGACAGAAAAAAATTATATTGAAAAAAACGCACCGCAAAAAAGCGATTTGAAAACCAAAAAAAGGTCGTCGATTAACACGGCTTGACCCCTGCGTAAAAATTTCAGTTGACCCCCCCCCCCCCCTCACCCGGAATTTTTTTAAATTTCATAACAGAAAATCACTGAAATAAAAAAAAATTATTTCTTGAAATTTTCTAATAAAAAATTTTCTAGGTGAAAAATTTCTGTTTGGAAATTTAAACAACAAATGAAATGGTCCGAAATTTGTATTGTACTATATTTAAAGGACCATCGACTGCTCCCATTCATGGCATATGCAATTGCGCGCGGCAACAGCACAATTGTATACGACGCGTTTGTGCTGTTCACGCACTGTGCCCAATTGCACGATTTTCCATTGAAAAAGTGCGTGCGTTTTGTGTGCCATTTTGACTGTTTTTCCACCACCCTCCTCCCATTGGCACAGATTGAGCATTCTGACCGCAAAATGTGCATCGATGAAAAACGGTGGTGCCGCCATGGCGAGTCGAGGCGGCGGCGCCGGTACATCGGCAGCGATCCATGGCCAACAGTCGTCAAGGCATGCATGTTCACCAGGGGATGGGTGGAGGGAGTTCCGTGGTCCTAAAAAAAAAATTTTTTTTTTGGAAGTCGCAATTATGAGTTGGTGTTTTTGAAAATTGGAATCCGAAAACGAAAATTCCCGAGATTAGACCCCGAGACCATTCTCGAGACCGAGACTCTTGAACATCAACACAGCGGCCCAATTTTGGGCTCCCAGTACAATTATGCTTATTTTTTATTTAGTAATCAGAACGCCAAAACTTTGCAAAACTTAAAAATTTTGGGGATTTTCCCTTGATAAAATAGAAGAGCCGATCTCGAGTTAAAAACTAGAGAGCTTAAAAATAAACTGTGATTTGATAGAGGGGGTCAAAATATGGGCCTATGCAAAATTTCAAGAAAATTGGTCAATAGAAAAAAATTTTTTTCAAGGGCAAAAAATTCAATGTTTTCTATCATTTTTCAGCTATTAAGCTATTTTTTTTAAATATTCGGTTAACTTAGGAAGATTCTTCTGAATTTTCCCTTTAAAATGAGCATAAAATTGTTTTATTTGGTCTATTATTGTCCGAGTTATAAGTCTGGAAAATTTCATAAAATTAGTGATGCTATACGTAACCAACGTTTTTTGAATAAGATTTTTTTTTGACACGAAAACTTTTATTATTGAAAATAATTCTTTCTTTCTTCTTTAAAAGAGAAATTGAAATTAACACACAACATAAGGAGGACTCGAACCTGAGACCCCCCTTTTGGTGACTAACTCACAGACCACTAAGACGAAAAATCCAGCATACTTGTACTTGGAGCCCAAAATTGGGCCGCTGTGTCAATAATGTTCACAAATCTCAGCTCAGTCCCCCCCCCCCGCATCGTTTCCCCCCCGAGAAAAAAAAAATTTGCTAACTTAGAAATTTTTCAAGAAAAAAATCTTAGAAAATTTTTTCATAAGAAAATTCTAAGAAAAAAAATTTTTTGAGAAATTTTTATGGTGAATTACTAAGATTTTTCAAAAAATCGCTGAAAATTTCTTAATTTTTTTTTTATTTTCTCGGGGGGGGGGGGGAAAACGATGCAGGGGGGGGGGAACTTATATGGGGGGGGGAAACGAGCTGCTCCCAAAAAAAGTCGGGATTGGCCGGTGGTCTCTTCCGTTTTTTCAGCTCTTCTGTGTCGGCTGCCTAATACCCGCAGAAATTTTTGTGAATTTTTCATTTTTTTTCCAGCAAAGATACGTCCTTCAGTTCATCATTTGACCATCAACAACAACACCATGAAAGCAACAACAACAACAACAGTTACAAAAACAGCAACGAAATGGGCATGGACCAAAAGTTGTCGGCATCGGTCAATCCCATGAACAATGGTTCGGTGACCAACGATGGCATCACTGGCACGGGCAATGGCGTGCCATCCGATGTAATTTTGGAAAATTTTCAAATTTCACACCGGAATAAATTAAAAATTGAAAAACTTAAGAAAATTCAGTAATAAAAAAATGAAAATTTTTGAGAAAAATTAGTAATTCATCACAAAATTTTGAAAAATCACATAGGCCAGCTATCGGAATTGAATTCCGAATTTGGAATTTTTGTGCTTAAAAATATTTATTTTTGATTGGATAATGCAATTTCCAATTTTTGGGACATAAAATTTCCAAATTTTTCGTTTGACATTTTTTTTTGTTTGGAATAACTTTTTTTATTGCACTGTTTGTTTGTACTATTGTTTAACAGTTACTTAATAATCACAAGACAGACTCTTCCCCCCCCCCCAACCCATCCATTCACGCTTGCATAATTTATTTTTTTCCGCCATTTTTGTTTATTGATCCGTAGAGCTTTTTTGGGTTAAATTATTCTCATTAATAATTTTTTTTGATTCCGTTTTACTTTTTATTCACCGAATTGACCTTTTTTTATAGTTGGCACAGTTTTTCAAAAAAAAAAAATCGTAAATTTTATTTCGCTAATTCAAACATTTCATTTTTCATTACTCGAATCAATTCACTTTTTTCAATGAAATTGTTTAAAACTGCCAAAAATTGAGAGCATTTAGAGGCAGTGAGGGGCAACTAGGCGCCACTGAATGCCAATTTTACATATTTTTTTCAAAAATCAGGTCTCAAAATGGCCAAAATTTCCCCCTTTTTCTCTAAGGCCGGCGACGAAAATTTAGATGAATTATATTTGACCGAAGAGCAAAAAAAAAAAATTGGTTAACCTCCCGAAAAAATTGAGTTTTTCGTGTCACACATTTCTTCACATCATCATCAGCTGTTTTTTGCAGAAAATTGTTTCATTTTGAATGCTTTTTTGCATGGTTTTGCTGTTTTTGGGACCCTTTTACATTGCTAAACTGCAGCAGCAGCGGAACATCCGGCGCTTCGTCGCCGAGTTGGAGCAGCGCCTGGTGGAGAGTGAGGCGGAGATTGCGGCACTTTGCTCCGAGAAGCGTGAGTTGGCCATCCGCGTTGGACACATGGCCAACAAATTGGACACGGAACGCGTCCAAAATGCGTCGGCGATGGAAAGCGTGCGGAGAGACCGGCAAATGTTGGTGGAGGAGAATGAGCGGGAACGCGCACTGCACGCGGTGATGCGTGACAAGTTTGACGAGTTGAAGCGCAAATTTGACACGTGAGAAAGGGGGCGGGGCAAGGGCACCAAGGCCTGTTTTTTTTTAATTAGCAGAATTTTTTCAAAAAAAATATAGAACATTTTTTATAAGTCACGAAAAAAAAAAATTTTTTTTTTTAGCGATTTGGAAAATTTTTTGAAAAAACGTACTTTTTTCGTCATAAAATTTTTGAAAAAATCACTAGAATAATAAAAAATTACAAGATTTTCTAGGAATTTCTGTTTGGAATTTAATTTTTTTTTTTTTGAAAAAGATGGAAAAAACTTTTTCTCGAACTTTTTTTTTTAAATGGTGATTTCTATTTGAATGAGTACAGAAAAGGACGGATAGTATTTCTAACTCGACGAATATTTGTTAGTTTTTGTTTAAAAATACCGAATAAAAATTTTAATTTAAAATAAAAAATAGGTAACGATATAAGGCTTTTTCCATCCAAAAATACCAAAACGCATACTCAACATTTTCAGCATTGCCAAAACGGTGTTGGACAAACAGTCCGAGTTGGAGCAAATGACCAAAATTAACACGGAGTTGAGCCAACAGCTTCATGCACAAGCGGAAGAATTGGAAAGGCGCCGTGCCGAGTTGGCAACGGCAACAAAAATTGTAATACATTTTTTTTTTAAATTAAATAAATTTGTTTATAAATTGGCACAGGTCGCCGAACGGGACACCGAACTGAAGGGAAGCGAATGCGAGTTGGCCAAGTGCAGAGAGGAGAACACCAAGTTGGACGAGCTCAGGCAACAAATGGTCCATTTGCTGGAAGAATTTGGTGCCAATTTGGGCAAATAAAAATTATTTGTGGGCGGGGAGGACAGATGCAATTACAATACAATGTATAAAATTATTTTTTATTTTTGTACAAATAAAACGGGTGCTTTTTTCTTTAAATATATTCATTTTTTGTTTTTTTTTCACAAAATTTGTCACTCAGAAGACCATTGAAAAAGCTCCCCATTTTTTAGCAGAAATTTTATTTTGTTATAACAATGAAAACCATCGCAACCAAAAAAAAAAAAAATCATTTTACACACAGATTCGAACATAAAAACGAATTTTGAAAATTCTGATCCGGGGTTCGAAATAGGCAAAAATGAAGGCCATATTCGTGATCACTGATCAGCGACACTCTTAAGACAATTGTTTCTCAAAAAATAATTGTAAGAAAATTAGAAATTTATTCTTTTTTCCAATTACCGGTAATCAATTATAAAGCAAAACAGGATACAAATTTGTCAAATATGAAAACACATAAAAATGCAAGAAATTCCCAGCCAATTTTTGCGAGTCAACAGTATCCTACAGTAACATCGACCGCCAGCGTCACCGTGTTCTTCCGTTCGTTGTCCAATTTCATCAAATCCTCAAAAATTGAAATTCAATTTTTTTTAATTTATTTTTTGGCCCCACTTTAAACGAAACGAAATCGTTCCATCCCAAACTCTTCGACTTGGCGTTGAACACGTGCATGTTCACTTTCCTGGTGAATGCGTCCACGCCCTTCTTTTCCGAGTCAATACGAAATGTTGCGGAACACGTGCAACTCCAACTGTCATCATCTTAAAATGGTGCCAAAATATTAGGTGGGAGGAGGGCAAAAAATCTTTTAAAAAATATATAAAAATTTAAGCGATTTTTTTTAAAGTTTTTTTTTATTGAAAACTTAGTATCCTGTATAAACTGAAAATTTAATTAATTTTTTAATGGGATTTTATTATGAAAATTTTGGTTTTTTGAAAAATTTCTGTTGGAAAAATTTTTTCTTTAAAGGTCTCCTCGATTCTCAAGAAAACTTGCCCTTTTCCGAGAATTTGAAACGAGAGTTCATTTGTTCAAATTCGCTCAATTGAAATCAAAAAATGCTGTATGCTTAGAAAGTAGTGGATGTTTTCGATATTTAAAATTTTATGGGGATTCAAATTTCGAATTTTCCTAAAAAATTAAAAAAAAAAAATAATTTTCGTAATTCTCTCTAAAACAATTTCGAATTTGTTCTTTGCTCACCGTTTTCGTCGTCCCCTTGGCCCTCACAATTGAGGAAAAGGGACAGCCACCGTCGATTTCCTGGCTTCATGAACGGCATTGCCGTGATTCGCCACGAAATGCCACGGATGTACACAAATTCGCTGGATGCCCGACCAAAAAAGCCAAATTGCAACCGAATTGTTCCGTTGTAATTGAACATGTCTAATAAACCAATAAAATTTGCTATTGTTCGCATTTTTAAATAATTTTCAAATAAAATTTTTAATGATTTTCTGAAAAAATTTAAAAAAAAATTTTTTCAGAAACGAAAGCATCACAAATTATTTTAATTGAAAAAATCTTTTGAAATTTTTTATAGAAAATTCCTGAAAAAATCATTGAAGAAATTTTTTTAGTAAATTTTTCAAAAAATACTTAGCAATTTCATAAAATTTAAAAAAAAGCGCTGTTTTTTTTTCAAATTTTCTTACTAAGAAATTTCCTAAGAATTTTTTTTGTGAAAAATTTCTAGGTTTGAAATTTTTTTTTTAAATTTCTGCGGCGATATTTCGACCGGCGATATTTTGTCCTGTTCTGAAAAAGAAGTCATATGCTTCAAAATCTGCGCCATAATGATGGTTTTTTTATCTCATTTTTTTCAAATTATGGATTATGAATTTCCGTAATTACGGCATTTTTTGACCCCCTCCCCCATTACGTATTACGGATTTCCGTAATTGCGGGTTTCCGTAATTGAAAATCCATTAATCGTAAATATATATTGGGCAATGGCATCACCACCTTCGGGAATGTGCCGTTGTTGGATGGAAAATTGGAGTGGGTAATGGGCGGGCAAAGTGTGGGAGGGATGCGAATGGTACAACAGCACACTGACCAACTCGTCACTTGACAACACGCCGGTCGGAGCTGTCCAACAAACAAAGTGTGTATTATTAAATCAGTAGCATCTGGAATCAACTCGTTTCTTTCCCCTCCCCCATAAAAAATTTCAAAAAATCTTAGAAATTAAAAAAAAAAAATATTAATTATTTTGTAAGAAAATTTTGGGATTTTTTTTGTTGTTGTAAATTCCAAGCGATTCATTTTAAAATTTGGTAATAGTAAAGCTTGTGCCCCCCCCTTTTTGTAAAAATATTTTATGTTTTCAAAAGAGATCAAAACATGTTTCCAAGGGTTTTAGGGGTCGCTGATCACGAATCCAGTACCCATTTCGACCAACTCCGAATTCCGGACCCAAACTCAAACAAAAAGTCAAAAATTAAAAATTTTCGAATTTCACTTTTTACTCTAAAAATGGTTTAAATTACCATTTTATTGAAGAAGTGATGACTTTTAGTTCTTTTCCGTGTATTTAAACAAAATTGAAACAAAAATGTTAATTCGAAAATTTTGAATTTTCGACTTTTTGTTCGAGTTTGGGTCCGGAATTTGGAGTTGGTCAAAATGGGTACTGGATTCGTGATCAGCGACCCCTAAAACCTTTGGAAACATGTTTTGATGTCTTTTGAAAACATAAAATATTTTTTCAAAAAAAAGGGAGGGGGACACCAGCTTTACTATTACCCAAAATTTAATTGATGATTATTTAAAATTTTTTCTTAAACCCGCGAATTTTTTTTTCAATTTTCTTAAATTTTTTTTTTAAATAATTTATGTAATTTTTTTTTACAATAAGCGTGCCCCACCCACCGATTTTTGCGTAAATTTTCTCATGCGGAATTAGCGGAAAACGTATTTTGTAGAGGGCAGGCCCAAGCGCTGCACGGCGATTCGCTGCCGAACATTCCTTGGCATTCCGACAGCAATGTTCGTCCGCCCAACGAAGTGCCTAACAAAAAAAAAAAAAACTGAAAAAATAAAATGGAAAATAATTTTACGACTAAAAAATTTTAATAAAAAAATTTTTTTTTTTTAAATTTTAGAATGGTAGTAAAAATAAAGAAACTGCTCATTTGGTTGCCTTTAATGAACAAAGTTAGGTATCTATAAAAAATTTAAAAAACAAAATGCCAAAGAGCAATAAAAAAAATACAAAAAAACATTACCGCAACCCAAACACTGATTTCTCGTCTGATCAGCAACTGATCGCGGCCCAAAAGTTCGCACAACAACTTGTTCTCAATATAGAACATGCATATGATGGCCAAATGTCGTGAATTCAGACGCATTTTACGGCCAAGAAATTGTCGAGAAAGAAGGCGTTGAAAATTCATAATGGTAGAGAATGTGTGGCTTTACCTGTTTAGACGCTAATGTATGGATCTGACGGCAAATACGAAAATAAAGTGCAGTTGTCACTTTAAACGCACTGATTTTATGGCCACTTTCTATAAGTACGATGGCAACCGCTTTATCACCTTCAAACCGGTTTCTTCCTAGAAAAAAATGGTTCAAATTCCCAATGGGTACAGTATCTGGATTATTTTACAACGCAAACACGTATTTGAAAAGGAGAATAGAACATGCATATGATAGCCAAATGTCGTGAATTCAGACGCATTTTTCGGCCAAGAATTGTCGAGAAAGGAGGCGTTGAAAATTCATAATGGTAGAGAATGTGTGGCTTTACCTGTTTAGACGCTAATGTATGGATCTGACGGCAAATACGAAAATAAAGTGCAGTTGTCACTTTAAACGCACTGATTTTATGGCCACTTTCTATAAGTACGATGGCAACCGCTTTATCACCTTCAAACCGGTTTCTTCCTAGAAAAAAATGGTTCAAATTCCCAATGGGTACAGTATCTGGATTATTTTACAACGCAAACACGTATTTGAAAAGGAGAATAGAACATGCATATGATAGCCAAATGTCGTGAATTCAGACGCATTTTTCGGCCAAGAATTGTCGAGAAAGGAGGCGTTGAAAATTCATAATGGTAGAGAATGTGTGGCTTTACCTGTTTAGACGCTAATGTATGGATCTGACGGCAAATACGAAAATAAAGTGCAGTTGTCACTTTAAACGCACTGATTTTATGGCCACTTTCTATAAGTACGATGGCAACCGCTTTATCACCTTCAAACCGGTTTCTTCCTAGAAAAAAATGGTTCAAATTCCCAATGGGTACAGTATCTGGATTATTTTACAACGCAAACACGTATTTGAAAAGGAGAATAGAACATGCATATGATGGCCAAATGTCGTGAATTCAGACGCATTTTTCGGCCAAGAATTGTCGAGAAAGGAGGCGTTGAAAATTCATAATGGTAGAGAATGTGTGGCTTTACCTGTTTAGACGCTAATGTATGGATCTGACGGCAAATACGAAAATAAAGTGCAGTTGTCACTTTAAACGCACTGATTTTATGGCCACTTTCTATAAGTACGATGGCAACCGCTTTATCACCTTCAAACCGGTTTCTTCCTAGAAAAAAATGGTTCAAATTCCCAATGGGTACAGTATCTGGATTATTTTACAACGCAAACACGTATTTGAAAAGGAGAATAGAACATGCATATGATGGCCAAATGTCGTGAATTCAGACGCATTTTTCGGCCAAGAATTGTCGAGAAAGGAGGCGTTGAAAATTCATAATGGTAGAGAATGTGTGGCTTTACCTGTTTAGACGCTAATGTATGGATCTGACGGCAAATACGAAAATAAAGTGCAGTTGTCACTTTAAACGCACTGATTTTATGGCCACTTTCTATAAGTACGATGGCAACCGCTTTATCACCTTCAAACCGGTTTCTTCCTAGAAAAAAAATGGTTCAAATTCCCAATGGGTACAGTATCTGGATTATTTTACAACGCAAACACGTATTTGAAAAGGAGAATAGAACATGCATATGATTGCCAAATGTCGTGAATTCAGACGCATTTTTCGGCCAAGAATTGTCGAGAAAGGAGGCGTTGAAAATTCATAATGGTAGAGAATGTGTGGCTTTACCTGTTTAGACGCTAATGTATGGATCTGACGGCAAATACGAAAATAAAGTGCAGTTGTCACTTTAAACGCACTGATTTTATGGCCACTTTCTATAAGTACGATGGCAACCGCTTTATCACCTTCAAACCGGTTTCTTCCTAGAAAAAAATGGTTCAAATTCCCAATGGGTACAGTATCTGGATTATTTTACAACGCAAACACGTATTTGAAAAGGAGAATAGAACATGCATATGATGGCCAAATGTCGTGAATTCAGACGCATTTTACGGCCAAGAATTGCCCAGAAAGGAGGCGTTGAAAATTCATAATGGTAGAGAATGTGTGGCTTTACCTGTTTAGACGCTAATGTATGGATCTGACGGCAAATACGAAAATAAAGTGCAGTTGTCACTTTAAACGCACTGATTTTATGGCCACTTTCTATAAGTACGATGGCAACCGCTTTATCACCTTCAAACCGGTTTCTTCCTAGAAAAAAATGGTTCAAATTCCCAATGGGTACAGTATCTGGATTATTTTACAACGCAAACACGTATTTGAAAAGGAGAATAGAACATGCATATGATAGCCAAATGTCGTGAATTCAGACGCATTTTTCGGCCAAGAATTGTCGAGAAAGGAGGCGTTGAAAATTCATAATGGTAGAGAATGTGTGGCTTTACCTGTTTAGACGCTAATGTATGGATCTGACGGCAAATACGAAAATAAAGTGCAGTTGTCACTTTAAACGCACTGATTTTATGGCCACTTTCTATAAGTACGATGGCAACCGCTTTATCACCTTCAAACCGGTTTCTTCCTAGAAAAAAATGGTTCAAATTCCCAATGGGTACAGTATCTGGATTATTTTACAACGCAAACACGTATTTGAAAAGGAGAATAGAACATGCATATGATGGCCAAATGTCGTGAATTCAGACGCATTTTTCGGCCAAGAATTGTCGAGAAAGGAGGCGTTGAAAATTCATAATGGTAGAGAATGTGTGGCTTTACCTGTTTAGACGCTAATGTATGGATCTGACGGCAAATACGAAAATAAAGTGCAGTTGTCACTTTAAACGCACTGATTTTATGGCCACTTTCTATAAGTACGATGGCAACCGCTTTATCACCTTCAAACCGGTTTCTTCCTAGAAAAAAATGGTTCAAATTCCCAATGGGTACAGTATCTGGATTATTTTACAACGCAAACACGTATTTGAAAAGGAGAATAGAACATGCATATGATGGCCAAATGTCGTGAATTCAGACGCATTTTTCGGCCAAGAATTGTCGAGAAAGGAGGCGTTGAAAATTCATAATGGTAGAGAATGTGTGGCTTTACCTGTTTAGACGCTAATGTATGGATCTGACGGCAAATACGAAAATAAAGTGCAGTTGTCACTTTAAACGCACTGATTTTATGGCCACTTTCTATAAGTACGATGGCAACCGCTTTATCACCTTCAAACCGGTTTCTTCCTAGAAAAAAATGGTTCAAATTCCCAATGGGTACAGTATCTGGATTATTTTACAACGCAAACACGTATTTGAAAAGGAGAATAGAACATGCATATGATGGCCAAATGTCGTGAATTCAGACGCATTTTACGGCCAAGAATTGTCGGGAAGTGAGGCGTTGAAAATTCATAATGATAGAGAATGTGTGGCTTTACCTGTTTTGAAGCTAATTCGTGGATCTGACGGCTAATATGAGAATAAAGTGCAGTTCTCTCTTTAAACGAACTGATTTTATGGCCACTTTCTATAAGTACGATGGCAACCGCTTTATCACCTTCAAACCGGTTTCTTCCTAGAAAAAAATGGTTCAAATTCCCAATGGGTACAGTATCTGGATTATTTTACAACGCAAACACGTATTTGAAAAGGAGAATAGAACATGCATATGATGGCCAAATGTTGTGAATTCAGACGCATTTTACGGCCAAGAATTGCCGGTAAGTGAGGCGTTTAAAATTCATAATGATAGAGAATGTGTGGCTTTATCTGTTTTGAAGCTAATGTATGGATCTGACGGCTAATATGAGAATAAAGTGCAGTTCTCTCTTTAAACGAACTGATGTTATTGGCCACTTTCTATAAATACGATGGCAACCGCTTTATCACCTTCAAACCGGTTTCTTCCTAGAAAAGAATGGTTCAAATTGCCAATGGGTACAGTGTCTGAATTATTTTACAACGCAAACATGTATTTGAAAAGGAGAACAGAACATGCATATGATGGCCAAATGTTGTGAATTCAGACGCATTTTACTGCCAAGAATTGTCAAGGAAAGAGGCTTTGAAAATTCATAATGGTAGAGAATGTGTGGCTTTACCTGTTCAGACGCTAATGTATGGATCTGACGGCTAATATGAAAATAAAGTGCAGTTGTCACTTTAAACGAAGATGTCACTTTGGTTGAGAAACGCAAAACGACGTTCACATAATGTATTGGCCAAAGCAAAAGCCACAGGGTGCAGCTGCAAACAGAAAAACACATCCATTATATATTTTAAAGTTATCGTATTGGAGCCACTTTCTATAAATACGATGGCAACCGCTTTATCACCTTCAAACCGGTTTCTTCCTAGAAAAGAATGGTTCAAATTGCCAATGGGTACAGTGTCTGAATTATTTTACAACGCAAACATGTATTTGAAAAGGAGAACAGAACATGCATATGATGGCCAAATGTTGTGAATTCAGACGCATTTTACTGCCAAGAATTGTCAAGGAAAGAGGCTTTGAAAATTCATAATGGTAGAGAATGTGTGGCTTTACCTGTTCAGACGCTAATGTATGGATCTGACGGCTAATATGAAAATAAAGTGCAGTTGTCACTTTAAACGAAGATGTCACTTTGGTTGAGAAACGCAAAACGACGTTCACATAATGTATTGGCCAAAGCAAAAGCCACAGGGTGCAGCTGCAAACAGAATAACACATCCATTATATATTTTAAAGTTATCGTATTGGAGCCACTTTCTATAAATACGATGGCAACCGCTTTATCACCTTCAAACCGGTTTCTTCCTAGAAAAGAATGGTTCAAATTGCCAATGGGTACAGTGTCTGAATTATTTTACAACGCAAAAATGTATTTGAAAAGGAGAACAGAACATGCATATGATGGCCAAATGTTGTGAATTCTGACGCATTTTACGGCCAAGAATTGTCAAGGAAAGAGGCTTTGAAAATTCATAATGGTAGAGAATGTGTGGCTTTACCTGTTCAGACGCTAATGTATGGATCTGACGGCTAATATGAAAATAAAGTGCAGTTGTCACTTTAAACGAACTGATGTTATTGGCCACTTTCTATAAAAACGATGGCAACCGCTTTATCACCTTCAAACCGGTTTCTTCCTAGAAAAGAATGGTTCAAATTGCCAATGGGTACAGTGTCTGAATTATTTTACAACGCAAACACGTATTTGAAAAGGAGAACAGAACATGCATATGATGGCCAAATGTTGTGAATTCTGACGCATTTTACGGCCAAGAATTGTCAAGGAAAGAGGCTTTGAAAATTCATAATGGTAGAGAATGTGTGGCTTTACCTGTTCAGACGCTAATGTATGGATCTGACGGCTAATATGAAAATAAAGTGCAGTTGTCACTTTAAACGAAGATGTTATTGGAGCCACTTTCTATAAATACGATGGCAACCGCTTTATCACCTTCAAACCGGTTTCTTCCTAGAAAAGAATGGTTCAAATTGCCAATGGGTACAGTGTCTGAATTATTTTACAACGCAAACACGTATTTGAAAAGGAGAACAGAACATGCATATGATGGCCAAATGTTGTGAATTCAGACGCATTTTACTGCCAAGAATTGTCAAGGAAAGAGGCTTTGAAAATTCATAATGGTATAGAATGTGTGGCTTTACCTGTTCAGACGCTAATGTATGGATCTGACGGCTAATATGAAAATAAAGTGCAGTTGTCACTTTAAACGAAGATGTTATTGGAGCCACTTTCTATAAATACGATGGCAACCGCTTTATCACCTTCAAACCGGTTTCTTCCTAGAAAAGAATGGTTCAAATTGCAAATGGATACAGTATCTGATTTATTTCACAACGCCAACACGCCGTAGAAAAGGAGAACAGAACATGCATATGATGGCCAAATGTTGTAAATTCAGACGCATTTTACGGCCAAGAATTGTCAAGGAAAGAGGCTTTGAAAATTCATAATGGTAGAGAATGTGTGGCTTTACCTGTTCAGACGCTAATGTATGGATCTGACGGCTAATATGAAAATAAAGTGCAGTTGTCACTTTAAAGGAATATGTCACTTTGGTTGAGAAACGCAAAACGACGTTCACATAATGTATTGGCCAAAGCAAAAGCCACAGGGTGCAGTTGCAAACAGAAAAACACATCCATTATATATTTTAAAGTTATCGTATTGGAGCCACTTTCTATAAAAACGATGGCAACCGCTTTATCACCTTCAAACCGGTTTCTTCCTAGAAAAGAATGGTTCAAATTGCCAATAGGTACAGTGTCTGAATTATTTTACAACGCAAACACGTATTTGAAAAGGAGAACAGAACATGCATATGATGGCCAAATATTGTAAATTCAGACGCATTTTACGGCCAAGAATTGTCAAGGAAAGAGGCTTTGAAAATTCATAATGGTAGAGAATGTGTGGCTTTACCTGTTCAGACGCTAATGTATGGATCTGACGGCTAATATGAAAATAAAGTGCAGTTGTCACTTTAAAAGAACTGATGTTATTGGCCACTTTCTATAAATACGATGGAAACCGCTTTATCACCTTCAAACCGGTTTCTTCCTAGAAAATGAATGGTTCAAATTGCCAATGGGTACAGTGTCTGAATTATTTTACAACGCAAACACGTATTTGAAAAGGAGAACAGAACATGCATATGATGGCCAAATGTTGTAAATTCAGACGCATTTTACGGCCAAGAATTGTCAAGGAAAGAGGCTTTGAAAATTCATAATGGTAGAGAATGTGTGGCTTTACCTGTTCAGACGCTAATGTATGGATCTGACGGCTAATATGAAAATAAAGTGCAGTTGTCACTTTAAAAGAACTGATGTTATTGGCCACTTTCTATAAATACGATGGCAACCGCTTTATCACCTTCAAACCGGTTTCTTCCTAGAAAAGAATGGTTCAAATTGCCAATGGGTACAGTGTCTGAATTATTTTACAACGCAAACACGTATTTGAAAAGGAGAACAGAACATGCATATGATGGCCAAATGTTGTGAATTCAGACGCATTTTACTGCCAAGAATTGTCAAGGAAAGAGGCTTTGAAAATTCATAATGGTATAGAATGTGTGGCTTTACCTGTTCAGACGCTAATGTATGGATCT
The DNA here is from genome assembly GCA_023374025.1 of Heterodera schachtii. Classification (NCBI taxonomy): domain Eukaryota; kingdom Metazoa; phylum Nematoda; class Chromadorea; order Rhabditida; family Heteroderidae; genus Heterodera; species Heterodera schachtii. Next base: position 374,688 of record SIJG01000081.1, on the reverse strand, counting down.
GACGGCTAATATGAAAATAAAGTGCAGTTGTCACTTTAAACGAACTGATGTTATTGGCCACTTTCTATAAATACGATGGCAACCGCTTTATCACCTTCAAACCGGTTTCTTCCTAGAAAAGAATGGTTCAAATTGCAAATGGATACAGTATCTGATTTATTTCACAACGCCAACACGCCGTAGAAAAGAAAAACACAAGTTGCATGTGATGGCAAAATGTCGTGAATTCAGACGCATTTTACGGCCAAGAATTGCCCAGAAAGGAGGCGTTGAAAATTCATAATGACAGAGAATGTGTGGCTTTACCTGTTTTGAAGCTAATTCGTGGATCTGACGGCTAATATGAGAATAAAGTGCAGTTCTCTCTTTAAACGAACTGATTTTATGGCCACTTTCTATAAAGGCGATGGCGGTCGCTGTATGACCCTAAAACCAGTTTTTTGCATAGAAAAGGGTTGTCCAAATTGCAAATGGATACAGTATCTGATTTATTTCACAACGCCAACACGCCGTAGAAAAGAAAAACACAAGTTGCATGTGATGGCAAAAGTTGTGAAATTCAGACGCATTTTACGGCCAAGAATTGCCGGTAAGTGAGGCGTTGAAAATTCATAATGATAGAGAATGTGTGGCTTTATCTGTTTTGAAGCTAATTCATTGATCTGACGGCTAATATGAGAATAAAGTGCAGTTCTCTCTTTAAACGAACTGATTTTATGGCCACTTTCTATAAAGACGATGGCAACCGCTTTATCACCTTCAAACCGGTTTCTTCCTAGAAAAGGGTTGTCCAAATTGCAAATGGATACAGTATCTGATTTATTTCACAACGCCAACACGCCGTAGAAAAGAAAAACACAAGTTGCATGTGATGGCAAAAGTTGTGAAATTCAGACGCATTTTACGGCCAAGAATTGTCAAGGAAAGAGGCTTTGAAAATTCATAATGGTAGAGAATGGGTGGCTTTACCTGTTCAGACGCTAATGTATGGATCTGACGGCTAATATGAAAATAAAGTGCAGTTGTCACTTTAAAAGAACTGATGTTATTGGAGCCACTTTCTATAAATACGATGGCAACCGCTTTATCACCTTCAAACCGGTTTCTTCCTAGAAAAGAATGGTTCAAATTGCCAATGGGTACAGTGTCTGAATTATTTTACAACGCAAACACGTATTTGAAAAGGAGAACAGAACATGCATATGATGGCCAAATGTTGTGAATTCTGACGCATTTTACGGCCAAGAATTGTCAAGGAAAGAGGCTTTGAAAATTCATAATGGTAGAGAATGTGTGGCTTTACCTGTTCAGACGCTAATGTATGGATCTGACGGCTAATATGAAAATAAAGTGCAGTTGTCACTTTAAAAGAAGATGTCACTTTGGTTGAGAAACGCAAAACGACGTTCACATAATGTATTGGCCAAAGCAAAAGCCACAGGGTGCAGCTGCAAACAGAAAAACACATCCATTATATATTTTAAAGTTATCGTATTGGAGCCACTTTCTATAAATACGATGGCAACCGCTTTATCACCTTCAAACCGGTTTCTTCCTAGAAAAGAATGGTTCAAATTGCCAATGGGTACAGTGTCTGAATTATTTTACAACGCAAACACGTATTTGAAAAGGAGAACAGAACATGCATATGATGGCCAAATGTTGTGAATTCTGACGCATTTTACGGCCAAGAATTGTCAAGGAAAGAGGCTTTGAAAATTCATAATGGTAGAGAATGTGTGGCTTTACCTGTTCAGACGCTAATGTATGGATCTGACGGCTAATATGAAAATAAAGTGCAGTTGTCACTTTAAACGAACTGATGTTATTGGAGCCACTTTCTATAAATACGATGGCAACCGCTTTATCACCTTCAAACCGGTTTCTTCCTAGAAAAGAATGGTTCAAATTGCCAATGGGTACAGTGTCTGAATTATTTTACAACGCAAACACGTATTTGAAAAGGAGAACAGAACATGCTTATGATGGCCAAATGTTGTGAATTCTGACGCATTTTACGGCCAAGAATTGTCAAGGAAAGAGGCTTTGAAAATTCATAATGGTAGAGAATGTGTGGCTTTACCTGTTCAGACGCTAATGTATGGATCTGACGGCTAATATGAAAATAAAGTGCAGTTGTCACTTTAAACGAACTGATGTTATTGGCCACTTTCTATAAATACGATGGCAACCGCTTTATCACCTTCAAACCGGTTTCTTCCTAGAAAAGAATGGTTCAAATTGCCAATAGGTACAGTGTCTGATTTATTTCACAACGCCAACACGCCGTAGAAAAGGAGAGCAGAACATGCTTATGATGGCCAAATGTTGTGAATTCTGACGCATTTTACGGCCAAGAATTGTCAAGGAAAGAGGCTTTGAAAATTCATAATGGTAGAGAATGTGTGGCTTTACCTGTTCAGACGCTAATGTATGGATCTGACGGCTAATATGAAAATAAAGTGCAGTTGTCACTTTAAAAGAACTGATGTTATTGGCCACTTTCTATAAATACGATGGAAACCGCTTTATCACCTTCAAACCGGTTTCTTCCTAGAAATGAATGGTTCAAATTGCCAATGGGTACAGTGTCTGAATTATTTTACAACGCAAACACGTATTTGAAAAGGAGAACAGAACATGCATATGATGGCCAAATGTTGTGAATTCTGACGCATTTTACGGCCAAGAATTGTCAAGGAAAGAGGCTTTGAAAATTCATAATGGTAGAGAATGTGTGGCTTTACCTGTTCAGACGCTAATGTATGGATCTGACGGCTAATATGAAAATAAAGTGCAGTTGTCACTTTAAAGGAATATGTCACTGGTTTTATGGCCACTTTCTATAAAAACGATGGCAACCGCTTTATCACCTTCAAACCGGTTTCTTCCTAGAAAAGAATGGTTCAAATTGCCAATGGGTACAGTGTCTGAATTATTTTACAACGCAAACACGTATTTGAAAAGGAGAACAGAACATGCATATGATGGCCAAATGTTGTGAATTCTGACGCATTTTACGGCCAAGAATTGTCAAGGAAAGAGGCTTTGAAAATTCATAATGGTAGAGAATGTGTGGCTTTACCTGTTCAGACGCTAATGTATGGATATGACGGCTAATATGAAAATAAAGTGCAGTTGTCACTTTAAAAGAACTGATGTTATTGGAGCCACTTTCTATAAATACGATGGCAACCGCTTTATCACCTTCAAACCGGTTGCTTCCTAGAAAAGAATGGTTCAAATTGCCAATAGGTACAGTGTCTGAATTATTTTACAACGCAAATATGTATTTGAAAAGGAGAGCAGAACATGCTTATGATGTCCAAATGTTGTGAATTCTGACGCATTTTACGGCCAAGAATTGTCAAGGAAAGAGGCTTTGAAAATTCATAATGGTAGAGAATGTGTGGCTTTACCTGTTCAGACGCTAATGTATGGATCTGACGGCTAATATGAAAATAAAGTGCAGTTGTCACTTTAAACGAAGATGTCACTTTGGTTGAGAAACGCAACTACAATAGGCACCCATCTTTTTTTGGTAGCCTACAGTACCCTTTTGAGCGGTGTGCGCCGGGGTTGGGGCTGGAATATATGGTTAAATTTTCAAAAATTTCTTCAAATTCATTAAATTCTAGTAAAACACATCTAAAATGGCTAATAAGGAAACCTCGCGAGCTGTAACTCGGAAAGTTGGTATAAATTTGGTACCATTCGGATCACGCGCGGACTTCTTCCGTAGCCCGTAGTCTCACCCCACCTACTGGCCGCCGTAGTCGAGTGTGCGGCGGTTTTTTAGCGCAATAAGCTAAATTCAATCTTTTATATTTGACGTTCTTTTACTATTTTCTGACTACTGGTTTAAAAATAGTTTTAACGGCTTTGAGGACACATAACATGCGTTGGTTTGACTTCATTCCCTGATTTTTAGACTTAGCTCGTTAAGAGCTTTCGAATGATACCAAATTTGTTCAAAAATTTTTATTTAAAATTTCGAATTTTTGTCCGAATTCGGGTTCGGGATTCGGAATTTAAAGGTCATATTCCTGATCAGTGCCACAAATTACTCTAGGAAAATTATTTTAAATGTCTTTTGAGTGCTTTTTATAGTGCGATCACTTGTGTTCCAGCTGAGTTTGGCACTCCAATTCCGGCACTTTTTCGTCCTGAAAAAGGGCAAGCGCGCCCCTAATTCTATTTTTCCAACCCATTTCGAACATTTTTACATCGAATCTGACCGTTTTTAAGCATTTTTGAGTTTGGGGACTATGATCAATATTTTCCAAACAATTTTTTAGAATAAAAAAAATGTATGACAAGTTTTAGTTAATGAAAATAAGTAAAAAAAAACTAGAGTGCAGCGGGACCGGGACCGGGCCGGGAATTCCCGGTCATCCGAGCTCCCGGTTCCGGATTTTGAAAAGCTCAAGTCCCGGTCCCGGTCCCGGTAGGGCAACCGGGAGCCGGGAAAAACAAGCACTGGTAAGAATGGGGGTATGAGTGAAAAATTAGTGATGAAAATTAGAGTCAAAGGAAAAAATAAAAAAAATAATTAATATATGTTTTAAAAGTAATACTACTGAGTGTGCAAATGGCCTAGTGGCTAGTCTCCTTGACTTTCCCTTCTTCTTTCCCCTGGTTCAATCCCTCTACAGAAATTAAAGGCTACCCGACATTTGAGGACTTGACATTTGAGGACCCGACATTTGAGGACCCGACTTTTGAGGACCCGACATTTGAGGATTTGACATTTGAGGACCCGACATTTGCGGATATTCCCGACATTTGAGGACCCGATTTTTGAGGACTCGACATTTGAGGATATACACAATTTCAAAAAAATAAATGAAATTAAATCATTATAAAAAAGATAAAAAGCCTTTCCCAAGGGCCAACTCAGACTAACAGCAATTGAATACCATATAAATTATACCAGCTGGGAAGCTCCTGTCAATCTTTGATCATTTTGGATCGCATTTAACACAAAAAGTTTGTAAATTAAAATATATTTAAACATATACGAACTTTTGCCTTTCCCACAAAAAAATGCCATTCATTAGTGATGTGAAAATCTTTCACTCCAAAAAGGTGAAAGCGAAACAAGCCCTGCTGGAAACTGGAAGTCGTCATAAATCGAAAATTTTTGAAAAAGTAAAAATATAATAAAATGTTAATAGTTCATTGATTTTCATGAAATTATTCTAATGCAATTTGTTAACAGATTTTGAGCAAATTTTTTCAAGAAAATATGCATTTTTAGGGTCGGGCGGTTTTATTTTTTTATAAGTAGCCCTAAATGAAAATGTTCTGAGAAAATATTTTGGGCTTCTCTCGCCATAACTAACGCATAGAAAAATATGATTTAAAATTCCGGGCTCTGTTCTATAAGCAAATCTTGTCTCTGTATGTTTTTTCCTTTCTCGAATACTATCCTCTGAGTTGGTTTAACTCATTCAATCCGCTCTCCTTTCTTCAGATGACTCTGATATTAAAAAGTATTATAATTTCATTCTTGTTTGGACTTGTGGTCCTAACAATAATTCACATGTTAATAGAAAAAAGGGGATCTTCATGAATTACCAAAACACAAGTACTATTTAATTAAGTAGTTAATCTTAAATTGTTTTTGAATTATGAAACTTTCGAAAATAATCAAAGATTGATAAGGGCTTACTAGCATTTGGTACAATTTATAATTTGCTTCCCTGGACTCGGGAAAGGCTTTTTCTCTTTTTTATAATGATATAAATAAAATTTTCATTTATTTTTTTTGAAATTGTGTATATCCTCAAATGTCGGGTCCTCAAAAGTCGGGTCCTCAAATGTCGGGAATATCCGCAAATGTCGGGTCCTCAAATGTCAAATCCTCAAATGTCGGGTCCTCAAAAGTCGGGTCCTCAAATGTCGGGTCCTCAAATGTCAAGTCCTCAAATGTCGCACCACGAAATTAAATTATTTTGAATTTTCTTTTTGTATACTCGTGGGTTTCCTATAGAGAAAATATGATTCCTCATAGTTTTTTTTTTAAATTGATACATATTTATCATTTTTTAAATGAAAATCCTATCAATTGAGCTTAATAATCCAAAAAACCAACCCAACCTTTTTTTGTTGAAAATCTTTTAACAAATTACACCCAAATTTCAAAATTTCCTCCGGCGGCGCCTATCGGCACCGCCGGACCCCCCTTCTTTCCCAAAAATTTTCTGAAAAAGCGCGCCGAAAAAAAGTGATGTTAAAAGCAAATCTGAATTTCTATTAATATTCGATCATTTGGTCCAAAAATGATTAATTGTTTGAAATAATTGAAGTAAATTTGATTTGAAAATTTTCATTAATTTAATTGCTTTATTTTGGGTTTTATAAAATAAAAATAAAATAAAAAAATAATTTTGTATTATTTTCACTTGAAAAAAAATAATTAAAATTTGATTTTTTTTTTAATTTTTTGAATTTTTAAAATTTCCCGGTTGGTCCCGGTTCCGGTCCCGAAAAAAATCGAGGTCCCGGTCCCGGCTTCTCAGGTCCCGGTCCCGGTTTTGCCCAAAATTCCCGGTCCCGCTGCACTCTAAAAAAAACAATCAAATATAAAGGTTGGAGAATTAATAAAAAGTGAACAAAGCTGGAAATAGGCCCTTAGGCCAAATTTTCGTTGAGGTCCCATAACTTTTTTGTTTTTCGCTATAGGCACGTAAAATTAAAAATTCACAATAGAAGTCGTTCCTGCCTATCGAATGGTACCAAATTTATAGTCACTTTCCGAGTTACAGTTCGCGAGGTTCCCTTGTAAATACGGTATAAGAACTAGTTTTAAAAGAAAAAAAGCAATTTCTAGAGAAAAATTTTCCATTTTTGCTTATTTTTGACATAAATTAACCAATTTTTAAGGAAATTTAAATTTAATCAATTTTCTCAACAAAATTTTGCTAAAAATTGTCCTTTTCGGAAATTTTTTCGGTCTTTAGTAGTCTAAAAGGCCAATTTATCTCATGGGGGCGTTCTAATAGGGTTTTTTGGAAAAATGCCAAAATATGGACATAAAATATGGATAAAATGCCAAAATATGGACAAATATGGAAATATGAACATAAATTGTGAAATATTGAAAAATATGGATATAGAAATAGGTAATATCAAATGGTATGTGCTACAGTTCCTGTTCCATTTCATCATCATCTTCATTCTCATCTTCGGCAACAGTGGTATTTTGGTCAACGTTTTTTTCTTCCGTTTCTCGTCTCTTTTCACCACCATTCGCTGCATAAATTGACGCTGAAGCAATAGCAGCAGGCACAAAGGGCGTCACTGCCGAGGACAGCGAAAATGACGATGCCGTTGTTGTTGTTGACGGTGGCTGTTGTTGGCTGTGCGATTGACTTGCCAGCGGAATTTTTTCTTCGGTCAGGTCGTCAGAGGACTGTTTCATGAAATTTGGTACAACTAAAAAGAATTATGAGTTCATCATTAAAAGTAAGGAGTTTTGGAGTCCAACGGAAAAGAATTCAACAGATCATACTGAAATTGCCTATTTTGTTAAATTTTGAAATCTTAGAGTAATTTAGGCAAGGGCGTACCCCCCCCCCCGAAATGAAAATTTTAAAAAATTTTCCAGCGAATAATGAAAAAAATTTTCAATTCCCCCCCAAACGAAAATTTATAAGTAATTTTCGTAACAAATTGGACACAACTTTTCGAAAAAATTTCCCGGCGGCGCCTATCGGCACCGCCGGACCTCCATTTTCCACTATTTTTTACAAGTTTTCTGCCTTAAAACGGCCAAAATTGGGTCATTTTTCGTGAAAAAACGTAAAAAATGCCGTTTTATCCAGCAGCGGCAAAAACTTTTTTTACTGGTTCAAGAGCAAAAAAAAAAGGTCTTCAGGTTGGGTCCCCCCCCCCGAAAAATTTTTTCTAGATACGCCCCTGAATTTAGGGGTCCGTTGTGCCGATATCCTTACCATTTGTGGTTGCCATCATCTGTTGTTTCTGTTGTTCGTCTGCACTTGAAGGTGTTTTTTCTTCTTGAGTTATTGTCTGCCTTTGTTGTTGTTGTTCGGTTTCTCCTCCGTTTCCTTTGTCCTTTCCTTCCTCCTTTTCGTGTTTACTGTTTTTGACATCTCCAAAAAGGGCGTCTCTTCTCTCCGTCTTTCTCTTTTCCTCCTTGCGATCCTTCCCTTTTTCCTGTTCACCAGCGTCGGCGTCGTCGTCCGACTCGGGCAGTAAATGGTCGATGGATGAACGCCGGTGGATGAGCCGTTCGGCCAATTCCTCAGCGGATAAATCAGATTCGGACAACGGCTCGTAATTGCTGTTGTTGGAGGAACTGACACAGCAGCAACTACACTGCTGACAATAAGAATAAGAATGGTTAGCGGCGGAAAATGAAAATTTACAAAAAGATACACCCGTTACTTACATTTGGTTGTTGTGGGTGGTGATGGCAAACCGATGAGGAGGACGAAGAGGGCAAAGCCGAGGAGGAGGAAGAGGGGACCAAGGCAGCGGGTGGGGGAAGAGGCGGCGGAAGATGTCGACGACGTTGGCAATTTGAGGACGACGAAGAAACTGTAAAAGGAATGTACGTGCCAAAACTTGCCTCAAACTTT